>OX637462.1:37164455-37379154 GCA_951799995.1 Trifolium subterraneum | reverse complement strand
CACTAAAGATTACAAACTCAAATGCTCAAGCACACAAGCAAGAGACTTCACAAATGCTCAAGCATACAAGCAAGAGACTTCTTACAATTCTTAAAACAAATAATCAACACTAATACACTTGTAAAACAAAGGTGTTCTAAAATCTAAGCTTTACACAAGACTCACTAACACTTAAATCAACTTTGAGTGAATGAAATAATTTCAGAGCTGAGAGTCTTTGAAATATCAAAAGATATTGAAGCTTAGTGTGTTGTTCAGTAGTGTAGAAATCAGTAGTCCTTTCTCAATATATATGTCCTCTATTTATACTTCAATGAATTTGAGACGTTGAGATAAGACCGTTGCAGCTGTTGATTCTAGAAGATATGAAAATGATTCTCTTTTTCCAAAAGAAGTAAATCAATTCCACTACTCCAATATTGTCAAAAATGCTCCATCAATTTGAGTAAAGATAGTACAAAAATGTACAATACGCTCAATTTGATGATAAGGTTGCGGATAAGAATGTTGTACTGTTTGATTATTCCTTAACCATGAACTGTCATCCTTCAAAAGAACATCCTAGAAGCTTTTCTCAGAGATACGAGGTTTCTTGAAAAATAGAGTATGCTTCTTTTGGATATGATGATCTTTCAGCTTCTGATAGTGTCTTCAGATGCTCTGGCAGTCTTCGGAGTCCAATTAGCTTCAGAGGCTCTAGTAGTCTTCAGACTGTATACTTTCAGAGGCTCAAAAAGATCTCTATCAGAACTTAAGAAAATGATCTTTGTGTAATAATTTTATACTATGTTCCTGCACACTAGATCAATAAATAGTAATTCCAATTGTCCATTTAATACTTTGTTATCATCAAAACCTTAGGGTGTTTTTCAATGAAAACTCATTTGTTCCAACAAGCTCCCCCTTTTTGATGATGACAAATATAAAGTATTAAATACAATTGTTGTTGATCTAATTAATTATGTCAACTTCAGGTTGTTGAGGTTTGTAAGCTCCCCCTGAATTTGATAATCCATTAGGGTTAGGTTTGAATGCTCCCCCTAAGTTTTATCCATAATTAATTTGAATCAGTTTAAGATACAATTTCATAAACATGATTGTATGTTTCATAGTTAACTCTCATAGTGTGAGGTTTGCAAGCTCAACTCTTAAGTCTGATAAAATTAATTAAGAGCACAATCTTAATTAATTTTATCTATGAATACACAATTAAGTTTATCAATTTGCTCTCCTCAATAATGTCATAACAAGTAGAACACAATAAATAGTAGAAGAGAATAATATTCAGAGACAGTTTCATCTTCTAAAATCTTGACATACACACAATTGTATATTAACATAGTTATTACTTCCCCTTTTGTCATGATCAAAAAGTGATAAAAGGAAGAAGTAAAATATTTAAACAGACATAGAATCCTATGATTCCTAAGAAGACTAAGTATGGTTTGAAGTGATTCCTTGGTTGATTGTTGTTCCTTAATCAGATCTTCAAGTTTCTGATTCTGAGTCACAAAATCTTGTTTGATTGCCTTCTGAAAATCCTTTAACTCTTCAGCTGAATCTCTTTCCTTTCTTTCAAATAGTTGTCCAAGCTCTAGACTAAATCGTAGATATTTGCTGACAGCACTGTCCAAACAGATAGATTTAGCTGTCCTCATTTCCTTATCAGCTAGTAGAAAAAAGACATTTGATTATAGGATTCCACTACGGATGTGTAAATATCAGTTGTGAAAAATTCATGGGTAAGAGATTCCACTATAGATATGTTAATATCAGTAGTGAAAAATTCAAGGGTAGGAGATTCCACTATGGATATGTTAATATCAGTAGTGAAAAGTAGACACGGTGGCAATTATGTAATTAAATTTAAATTTTGTTTTAACGGGTTCCACTATAGATATTGGGTTGCAACCGTAGTGAAATTCACTACCAAGTTCATCACGTACAACTTCTCCTCACACTCACCATTTACGCGTATACCACGATCTTTGTCTCTCTCCCACAAAATCGTGTTTCATTAATTCTCTGAAGAAAAACAACCCTAGATCTTAACAACCCAAACGGAACCCAAATCACTCTCCCAAATCGTGTTTCTTTCTCTTCAAAGTTCGTGTTTCATTCTTGGTTCTTCCTCGTTCTTCGTTTTTGTTTTTGAGACCGGCGGCCAACCTCCTCCTCGTTCTTTCTCGTTTTCGTTCTCTCAGGTATATATATATATATATATATATATCGTTTTCGTTCTTTCTCTTTTTCGTTTTCTCAGTTGTTGAACTTAAGATTAGATGAAAAATGTAATACTTAGGGTTTATGCAATTGGGGGTTTTCTGTTTTAGATCTCCTATGATATGGGTTTAGATTGAAGGTGAAAAACACAAGAAGGGGGGTTGAATTGTGTTTTAACAAATTAATTCTTTTACTTGAAAGTATATTGAAATGCAGCGGATATGAGAAACTAGACAAAACACAAAACACAAATGAGACAAAGAGAGAGAGAGAGAGAAAGCACACACAGAAATTTTATACTGGTTCCTCTCACAAAACGAGAGTAGTCCAGTCCCCTTGCACTTCCAAGGGATTTTACTATAATCACAAAGATTACACAACTAATGCTCAAGCACACAAGCAAGAGACTTCCTTGCTCTAAGTCACACAAGACAAAGAGAATTCCTTGCTCAAATCACACAAGATCAGAGACTTCCTTGCTTAAGCACACAAGCTTAAGACTTCCTTGCTCAAGTCACACAAGACAAGAGACTTCCTTGCTCAAATCACACAAGATAAGAGACTTTAAAAACTAACTTAATACACAGATTAAGTAGGATTGAAAGTTCTAAGCAAGACTCTCTAAACACTAAGTTCAGAGTCTACAATATCAAAAGATATTTTACTTAGAAGATTACACAAGAAAGAATAACAACAATTCACTGCTTGAATACAATTTGAGTCTTTCTCTGAGTTCAGATGATCTTCCAATGATCTTCTCTCTATCAGGATTTCTTCTATTTATACTCTAGGTATAAAGACGTTGAGAAAAGACCCGTTGATTGTACACTCTTCTTTTTGTTGACAAGACGGTTGTACTATTTGACAAGATCGTTGTACTATTGCATTAGTTATGAGTTGTCTTCCTTCAGAGAGTGTTCTTCAGAATCTGATGATATCATTTCTTTGATCTTCTGAAGATGTATGCAAGCTTCAGACTGTGTTTCTTTCTTTGGCCTCTGAGGACTTCTTCAGAGGCTCTGAAGCTTCTAGCTTTTCAGAGCCTTAACACTTCAGACTATGTCCTTCAGATGCTCAAATGATGATCTACGTGGATGACATTTTTGTTGAGGCAAAATCCCTAATTGATGTTTTAAAGATAACAAACCTCTTAATTATTTTTTAGTGTAATTCTAATCTTTTTGGTATCTAACAAGTGCTCTTGAGTGTTTTAATCAAGCTAGGAACAATTGAGCTATTTAGATCAAATATCATGTTTTTATTGTGATAAAAACAAAAGCTTGGAGAACGGTCTCTGATTGATCTCTGAGACCTGCGCAAACATCATTTTCACACAATCAATGCAAAAGGACTTATGGATAAAAGTCAACCATGTACAAGACAAATGATCACTTTTTTCTTGGGCCTCTCTCACGAATTATCTACACATCCAAGAGATCATTTAAGGCAAAAGTTTCTCTCGTGAATAGAGAACTTACTACTTTTACCAAGTTCTATGATTTAACCATGTGAAGATTGAGCATATGACATAAGGATATTTTTATACTCAATTAATGGAACTGAGCTTGTATGAACCATGGAGAATTAGACAGCACAACCTGGTCTTGGAAATTGACTTGTACTTTAAAGAATAAAGTAGGAACATTCTCCAATGTTGTTTCTCTTTCTATATGACAATTGTACTTGCAACAAGGACACTATGGAACATCAAGTACAACATCCAGCTGCTGTTTTTATCCATAACAGCTGGACTTTTCGTGCTCTAGCTTCTTTGCTCCAAAAAGAAGAAAGCCATTCACGCCAGAATTGGGAGATCGATCTCAGACCAATGTTGGAAAGAGAAAATCATCACTTGGAGTGACACCAGCTTGCTACAGCTGTTTAAAGGTTATCCAAAAGCTACACAACGGCTATACTTGTTTGTTAAGCATCGTACAACAACATTACAGCTCAACAACAGCTAGTCCTACGCTCCTCTCTTAAAAGTCAGAAGAAGAAACTTTGGAGATCGATCTCAGACTGATCTGTTTTCTTCAAATTACATGAGCTGTCATTTTGCAGAGCTACTAGCCGTTATTTTCAAGCTTCCAACGGATATACTTCGTGGCCAAGACTCCCTGATCATCACTCATCTATATATAGAGGTCTTTGGTAACTTTGAAGAGCAAGAGTCTCCACTACAACTTCAACACTTGTTTTTGCTATACAAGTCTTTATCACGAGCTCTTCTTTTCTCTCTCACTCAGATTTGTAATTCATATATATCTAGGATCAGAATATCCAGTGAGTGTTTTGAGAGTTTATCCATCCATTTTCAAAGCTTCTCATAAGTGTATTGAGTGAATAGGCTTTGATTATCAACATCCTTCATCATTGTAACCATTGGCTCAAGTTAGTACTAACTACTAATTGAGTGACACCTTCATAGTCAGTGTGACTGAGATAGATTAAGCTTGTAGGGCTTAGAAGATTATTTGATCTTGGATCTAGATCAAAGGAAGTGTAATTTGAGATCATTAGCATCTCCTAGTGGACAATCTCACAAGGGGTGTGGGGACTGGACTAGCCCAAACATTTTGGGTGAACCAGGATAAATTATTGTGTGCTTTCTCTTCCCTTACTCTGATTTAATTCTTGCAATCACTAATCACACATATCACAATTTAATAGTTATATATATACTGTCAGAGAGTGATTGAGAGATCGTTCTCTAGACTGCAACACTTTTGGTTATTTGGTTTAACTAACAATCTAATTATTTTCTTCAAGTATATTGTGTTTGACAATTTTATAGGAAATATTTTAAAGGTTCACAATTCAAACCCCCCCTTTCTTGTGAAAACTTTGCTACTTCAATTCTCATCAGAGCATTGGCTCTAAGGAAGCATCTAACAAGTGCTAGAGGAAAAGATTCAGGAAGGAAGTAATGGCTAAGAATGCAAAGTTTATATCTGAAGGAGGATCATCAAACAGACCACCTCTATTTGATGGAGATAACTAATACTACTGGAAGGACAAAATGGAGCTCTTTCTTAGATCACAAGATAACAACATGTGGCATGTACTTGAAGTTGGAGAATATATTCCATTAGCTAAAGATTCAACAAATCCTAAACCTCAAGCTGAATGGACAACAACATAAGCTGATAGAGTACTCCTTAATACTAAAGCTAAATTGTTTATTAAAAGTGCTTTGTGCAGGGAAGAATATGACAGAATAATGGAGTGTAAAACAGCAAAACAAATATGGGAAACTCTGCAAACTCATCATGAAGGAACCAACAGTGTCAAAGAAACAAGAATAGACATTGGTGTGAGAAAATTTGAACTGTTTGAAATGAAGGAAGAAGAAACCATAGATCAGATGTATGGTAGATTCACAAGCATCATAAATGAACTCAACTCTTTGGGAAAATCATATACTACACATGAAAGAATAAGAAAAATTCTTAGATGTTTACCAAAGACTTGGAGACCAATAGTCACAGCCATCACAGTGGCAAAAGATCTCACTAAAGTTTCACTGGAAGATCTTATTGGATCATTAAAAGCTCATGAATCTGTTTTTCAAGAATGATTGTCCAATGAACAAACAGAAGAAGCCCTTCTTCAAAAAGAAATCCATGATGGCTACTTGGGATGATCTGGAAGAAGCTCAATCAGAAGATGAAGAACAAGAAGCAAATGTATGTCTCATGACACACTCAAATGCAGAAGAGGTAACACTTGATCCTTGCTCATCTTGTCAAAAAACTGAACATCTCTTTGATAACTTACTATATGACTCTCAAATCTTAAATCAAAAAAATGCTAAACTTAGAGATGAGATTACTGTTTTAACAAAAGAAAGAGATGAAATTAAGAAAGAGAGCAGTCTTAAAAGTGAAGTTATCAAAGGCATGCAAACTGCTCACACAGAACTTTCTAAAAGATTTGAAATTCTGAGAAATGATCAAAAAGAATGTTCTGAAGTACTAAAGGAAAATAGTGTTTTGAAAAAGACTATTTCAAAATTGGAAAATGATTTAACAAAGTTTATTGATACACTACTACAATTTTGACCTATAATAGCACTAATTTAATAGCACTTTTATGCAAGTGCTACTAAAAATCTGAGTTTGACGTTTATAATAGCGCTTTCCTGGTGAAAACGCTATAATATAGTGGAAATACATTTTGATATAGGCCTTCAATAGCACTTTCCTTGCGGGCGCTATAAAAAGCATATCTCTTTGATAGCACTTTTATTGAAACGCTATTATAGGGCATGCCATTAGATAACACTTCTTTAAAAGTGCTATTATACGTCTTTCAGGAAAGAACAAAAAAAACACAAATATTTATTGGCGCTGGAAATAAAAGGTAAACATGCGACACTTCCCTCCATCGTTCTTCATCTTCTTCACTCACCGTTCACTCAACGATTCACTCATTGCTCTTCATCTTCTTCACTCTCAATCATTCCTCACTCTTCCTCATTCTTCATCGATTACCTCACAGTCGTCTCCATCATTCCGACAAACTCGCCATCTTCTTCGAAGATATCGCTGTCTTCTCCTACGAAATCAACCCATCTCCGACGAAATCAACCCTTCTCTTATATGAAATCAACCCTTTCTCTCCATTGTTCACCATCAAATGAACCGTAAAACCTTCTTGTCTTTATCATTCTCCAAAACTTTTTAAACCCTAAATCCCAAATTGAACCCAAAAATTGTAGGATTATTATTACCATTGTTGAAGGCTTGAAGGAGGTCAATATTTTCCCTTTTCTTGTATCTACCATTGTTGGAAGTTTGGTCCTAATCTCGTGGAAGCTTGGTTATGGAACTCAGAAGGAGAGGTTGGGGAAGGATTCCATCAAACCCTTCGATGCTTGATTCCTCTGTCTCAAATCGTTAATCGATCCTAGGAGCTGCCAAAAAGGTCATCATTTGTTTAAAGAGTGTATTCTCGATTGATTGATAATTTTACTTGCTTTGTTGGGTTTGAAATTTGAATCATTAGGTTGTAGTTGTGGTGGGTTCTTAATAGACTTCAGTATAGTAAGGTTGTTTTGAGAGAGTACTATAGGATTATTATGTTGATATAGTTCCCTTTTGTTTTCTGATATTATTTCACTATCTCAGATTGAAGGTTTTTTCTGAATTTTTATTGTTTATTGGTTTAAATGCAATTTTTTTAATCATTTAGATTTGATGTAAAGATCTGATTTTTTTTATTTTTTATTTGTGTGTGTTTGTTTGGGATTTGTGTGATTTTTTATACTGTTTTAGGAGAAGAAATGGGTAATTTAAAAATACATATTGGCTTCACAAAGTTTGGTTCATTGGAAAATTGAGATTATGTTCTCTGCTAAAGATTTTGACCTATGACCATGTGAAGATAAAGTTTAACAAATGAGTCTAAATGTTGAATTTAGTTGTGGTTTAGCTTACAAAGTGGTTTGTCTCATCACTAATTCCACGTGAAGGTCATCATGGTTGATTGGTTGGTAATGTTTTCAATGTTATATTTGAATTCATAATACATGTACTTTTATCTTTGTGAAATTTTGTATTAGCATATAGGTATTATTAGACTAATGTTTAGTAAACATATATTAATATTTTCCCCTATAATGTGAGAGTAAGTTCACTCTGCTCAACAACGCCAATAAGTTCACTCTCAATGTGAGAGTAACACTGCAACCACATTCAGGTACAAAAAGCTCCATCCAATTCTTCTTTCTTTTCGCATGCTTAGTGGCTTTGCAGTTAGACTTTTTTAGAATGTAAACTAAAGGTTAAGGTTGTTGAAATATACCAGAAAGGGGATTCGTTTATTAGAGAGTAAGATTTGTGTTTAGTTATGCTACTAGTAATTCATAGTATTTGCAACAGATTTGTATGCCACTTTTCTCCACTTGCCAGTGACGAAACAATGTTGGAAGAAGGCGATATGGTGAAAATGTAAGACTCTTTTGAAGCATTTTTATTGTGCGATCAATATGCAATAAGGATATTGCTTTTGTTTCTGTTATTGTTAGCTACTATATAGGAATGGTGTCTTTGGGGTGTTTATCGAGATTTGACATATCATATTGTTGGGTTCATTGTTGTTGTGGCTCACATTCATGTTCTTCAGGAGGGGCCTGTTACGGGACGTGCAGCTAATGTCATTCCTGCAACAAACACTTTTTGCTGAAGTGGCCTTGAGGCTTGTTAGGCCAGGGAAGAAGGTAACCATGTTTAAGAATTTTCATATAGATGCACTTGTATAACCTGAGATGATGAGAATGAGAAACAGAGAGACAAGCATATGTATAGAGAACATAATGACATATAGGAATACCTAGAAAATCAATGTCAGAATTAGACAAAGTATGTTGGATTAGTTTCTATATCAAACAAGATGAAGTGACTATGTTTGAGCTGTTGTAGCAGGTTGATGTTGTATCTTAGAGATGTAGTACAATGATAAGTAAGAAATATTTTAAATTCTTATAGGGGGCTATTTTGATTCTTTCAATTTTAATAAAAAAGATATGTTTTTCACCCAATTTTTTATGTTTATTTTATGGATATGATCAATGTGTGGGTCATGAGATTATATAAAGTATGAATGTTAATTTCAGTGGAATAATATTATATATGTTGATATACTCATTTGGAATAAGTAAATTTGAAGTAGAAATTTTTGGATCTTATATTTCATATGACACAAAGCTTATATGAACAAGTTAAATTTGAGGTAAAAGAAATTCTAATGATCTTATTTTGTTCTACACTGTTGCAAGTTAGTTTATTAGTATTTGACATATTTAGATTTACTAGTATCTGCAAATAATTAGGAGATCATGTCCTTGTGATATGTAGGAAGTCTCAAACCAAGTCTGAAAAAAATATCATCCTGGAGCAGCAAGAAAAATCATCCTAGAGATTGGAGATCATTCCCTTGTGATATGCAGGAAGTATATGTAACTTAATTATTTTATGGTAATGTATTTGCAGGTAAATGATATTGTAATGTATATGCAAGTAAATGATTCAGGAAGATATCGGGTATGGCTCACATCACACATTGGGAATGGATCTGCCTTTTTAGGTAAATTTCAACTCAAAACACTAGATTATCCCGTGTTACATGACAATTGTGGTGTAGGTTTAGATTAATTTGAAACAATATTTGTATCAATCTCTCATGAGCATAAGGTATTGACTTTAGTGAAATAATTTACCAGCGCATGCAGTTATTTGCGGTTCGGTTCTGGTTAGTGAAGTACACTTTAAATATAGCTTCAGTCACAAACACACACCTCCCTTAATGTTTATTCAAATGGACTGTTGGCTCAAAGTTATTAACTGTAGCTGCTACTAAACTTTTTGATTCTCTTCTTTTTAATTTTTCAGGGACTTCTTGAAAACATGAAAGATGCTTGCTTGGTTTGGCAATTGGCAGAGGATTTGCTTAGGTTAATTAGTTTGTTCTTGATATAATTAGTGTCATGAACATCATCTAGTGGGTTAGGATAATTAGTTTGTTTTTGTCTTGGACACAAATTGTGTTGCATTTTTGTTTGTTTTGTGAAAGATTGGAGACTCATGTAATTTGATGGTACTTATTGGCCTTCTTTGTGCCTTTTTATCTTTATTAATATAATTTTGGCCTTTGTATTATTTGTTACTACAATTTTTTGCATTTTTCAATTTAAACTCCATGTTGGAAAAACAGACCTATTGAAAAGGAAAAAAATAAAATAATTGCAGCTTGTTAAAAAAACAAAACAGACCTAATGAAAAAAATTATTGCAGCTAGTAAAAAAAAAAATGACATACAATAGCGCTTTTGTGATGAAATGCTATTAAAGGTAAGACAAACGATAGCACTTTCGGAAACAAGTGCTATTAAAACAGAAACATATAATAGCATTTTCCTGAAAAGCGCTATTAAAGCATGTTACCAGAACAGGTCTACTATAGCGCTTTAGTGTAACAAGCGCTATTAAAGATTGATTGTACAATAGCACTTTAAAAAACGCTATCATAGCTACAGACCTACAATAGCGCCAGCTTCAATAGCACTTAAAAGTGCTATTAAAGCTAAAAAAAAGTGCTATAGTAGCCTTTTTTTGTTGTAGTGATACTACTACAACTTTTGAAAACATTTTGGGTTCACAAAATGCATTTTATGATAGATCTGGTTTAGGACATAATCCTTATCAAAACATAAAGCTATATGAAAAATGTCTCATTCCAAATAAACAAAAGAATTTTCAAAAATACAAATGTGATTTCTGTCACAAGGATGGACATCTTGAAGCCTTTTGTTTCAAAAAGAAAGCAAGAAAACCAGTTTTCTATAGAACACCAGAACATTCTCAGAACGGTCTCAGAAACAAGAATTTTAGAAAATCTGTACATAGACATTCTCTAAACACTCTCAGAAGAGATGTCTATAAGAGAACACCTTATAAGAGATCATCTTATTCTCAGATGATCCCTTATAAAGAATTTGAGACTAACACTCAAGGACCCAAGAAACTATGGGTACCTAAAAACTTATTAAACTCAAATGTAGGAATGTCTTCTAGCAGTCAAGAAAAGGCCTTGGTACTTGGACAGTGGATGCTCAAGACATATGACAGGAGATAAGAACAGCTTTCTGTCATTTGAAACAAGAGAAGGTGGATCAGTCACCTTTGGAAACAATGAGAAAGCAAGCATCAAAGGTATAGGTACAATTGGTAAGTTTGATTCTTCTAAGATTGAAAATGTTCATTATGTGGATGGCTTAAAACATAACTTAATAAGCATAAGTCAATTGTGTGACAATGGCTTTGAAGTTGGTTTTAAATCAAACTCATGTGAAATAAAACAATCTTCATCTAACAAAGTACTTTTTAATGGATCAAGGATAAAGAATGTTTATGTATTATACTTAGATGAACTACCTCCTGAGTCATGTTTTGTCTCACTTGAAAAAGACAAATGGATTTGGCACAAGAGGGCAGGTCATGTAAGCATGAAAACTATGTCAAAACTTTCCAAACTTGATCTAGTTAGAGGTTTGCCTAAGATTAGTTTTGATCTAGATAAAGTATGTGAATCTTGCACAAGAGGGAAACAAGTTAAAAGTAGTTTTAAACCAAAAGAATTTATTTCCACAAAAAGACCTCTTGAGTTACTTCACATAGACTTATTTGGACCTGTCAAAACTACAAGTCTTGGTGGCAAAAATTATGGCTTTGTCATAGTAGATGATTTTTCAAGATTCACTTGGGTGTTATTTTTAAAACATAAAGATGACTCTTTAGAAGCTTTTAAAACTTTTTGCTTGAGAGTTCAAAATGAGAAAGGTATCAATATTATCTCTATAAGAAGTGATCATGGAGGAGAATTTGAAAACTCTCTCTTTGAATCATTCCTAGATAATTCCTAGATAATAATGGAATCTCTCATAATTTTTCTTGTCCAAGAACTCCCCAACAAAATGGAGTTGTTGAAAGGAAAAATAGAACTTTGCAAGAAATGGCAAGAACAATGATTCATGAATCAAATGTGGAAAAATATTTTTGGGCTGAGGCCATTAACACCTCTTGCTATATTCTAAACAGAGTCACCATTAGAAAAGTTTTAAACAAAACACCTTATGAACTTTGGAAAGGCAGAAAACCTAGTATTTCTTATTTTCATATATTTGGTTGCTTTTGTTACATTTTGAATATCAAAGACAACTTAGGTAAGTTTGATTCAAAGTCAGACAAGGGAATATTCTTAGGATACTCTCTGACCTCAAAAGCTTATAGAGTCTACAATTTGAGAACTCAAACTTTAGAAGAAAGCATGCATGTGAAATTTGATGAATTTGAAGATCAACCAACTGTGCACACTGCTGATGAAGAAGAAGAAGAACCTGTCATTGTACAAAATCATGATTCAGATGAAAACCCTACACCTCAAGGACCACCAAAGACCTGGAGAATTGTTGGCTATCATCCTCCTGATCAAATTATAGGTAATACAGAAGATGGTGTTAGAACCAGAAAAGCCTTGCAGGATGTAGAGACCAATCTGGGATTGATCTCCCAAATTGAACCAAGATCCATAAATGAAGCAATCATTGATGAGTCCTGGATTGAGGCTATGAAAGAAGAACTACATCAATTTGAGAAGAATGAAGTTTGAAATTTGGTACCATCTCCAGAAGATAATTCAATCATTGGAACAAGATGGGTCTTTAGAAACAAACTTGATGAAAATGGTAAGGTTGTCAGAAATAAAGCAAGACTTGTAGCACAAGGTTATAATCAAGAAGAAGGAATTGATTATGATGAAACTTTTGCTCCTGTAGCCAGGTTAGAAGCTATTAGAATACTGCTTGCATATGCATCACATAAATGTATCAAACTTTTTCAAATGGATGTAAAAAGTGCATTTTTAAATGGATTTTTAAATGAGGAAGTTTATGTGCATCAACCTCCTGGTTTTGTTGATAAGCATAAACCAAATCATGTTTATAAACTTACCAAAGCTCTTTATGGACTTAAACAAGCTCCAAGAGCCTGGTATGACAGATTAAGCACCTTTTTACTTGAAAATGGTTTTTCTAGAGGAAAAATTGATACTACACTTTTTACAAAAAATGAAAAGCATAATTTACTTATTGTACAAGTGTATGTTGATGATATTATCTTTGGTGCTACTAATGAAAAAATGTGTGAAGATTTTTCTAACCTTATGCAAAGTGAATTTGAGATGAGCATGATGGGAGAACTTGGTTTCTTTCTTGGCTTGCAAATCAAGCAACTAGAAGATTGAATTTTTATCAGTCAAGAAAAATATGTGAATGATCTTCTCAAGAAATACAAGATGAATGAAGCCAAGATCATGTCAACTCCAATGCATCCTTCTACAAGTTTGGACAAAGATGAAAAAGGAAAAGATGTTTCTGAAAAAGAGTATAGGGGAATGATTGGATCTCTCCTCTATTTAACAGCTAGCAGACCTGACATAGTGTTTGCAGTTGGTCTCTGTGCTAGATTTCAAACATCTCCTAAAGAATCTCACTTGATTGCTGTCAAAAGAATTTTTAGATACTTAGTAGGAACACCTGATGTAGGATTATGGTACAAAAAGGGATCACACTTTGATTTACAAGCATATTGTGATGCTGACTATGCTGGGGATAAAATTGAGAGAAAAAGCACAAGTGGAGCATGTCAATTCCTTGGAGAAGCACTGGTGAGCTGGTGTTGCAGAAAACAAAACACAATTGCTCTCTCAACCACTGAAGCAGAATATGTTGCTGCATCAAATTGTTGCTCTCAAGTCATTTGGATCAAAAATCAACTTGAGAATTTCTCACTAAGGTACACATGTATTAAAATTTTATGTGATAACACTAGTGCTATTAATTTGTCTAAAAACCTTATTCAGCATTCAAGATCAAAACATATTGAAATCAAGCATCATTTTATTAGAGATCATGTTAACAAAAAGGATGTGGAATTAGTTTTTGTTGATATTGAAAATCAGCTTGCTGACATTTTTACTAAACCATTAGTTGAGGATCGTTTTAATTTTATCAATGGAAAATTGAAAATCATCAAAAATCCCAATCCTACTTGATGTTTGTTTATCTGTGTGTCTGAGAGACCGTTCAGAGATCGATCTCTGAATCCTGTGCTGAAGCATGACCAAACAAATAACGGTCACTTTATTTAAATGGGCTCATGAACATGGCTTTAAATGGCAAAATTGATTTGGGCTTCCCTCTCTCCTCACTCATTGGGTAACGGTTTTTCCTTTCTTTCTCTTTCCCACGTTTTTGTCAAAACCTAAAGTACAAACCTACTATTCATCTTTCTCATCAAAGTACACCTAGCCTATATTCTTCCTTTTCCCAAGTTTCTGAGTTTTTCTTTTTATAATCTCTCAAACTCTTTCAACTTCCATTAAACACATTCAAGCTCAAATCTTCATCAATGGCTAGAACTAAAAACGCTGGTGGTAGAAAAGTCCCACGAACCAAAAACCCTTCAACTTCATCTTCACCACCAAGATCTCTTTCACCTCCAAAACCACCTACTCCAAAATCATCATCATCATCATCTTATGAAACTGCATCTGAGTCTTACAAATCCATCCAGGAACGTGAAACCACTCCTGAAATCCAATCAACTCCTGTCACCACTAACATGCAAACTACTGTTGAAAATCCCCCAAATTCTCAAAATTCTCCAAACACTGTTTTCCAACCCTCATCATCTAAATCTCCAGAAAACTCACCCATCAATCTAACTCAAAATCAACCATCACCACCTGTTGATTCACCCAAACACTCACCAAATCTAGAAATTGAAGAAGATGTTTCTCCATCTCCTACTACTACAATACCAAGTCCAAAGGACTCTCCACCTGTTCTTGTTAAAATGAAGAAATCCAAGTCTTTTGATTCCTCCAAAATTAGAAGATCATCAAGGATAATGTCTAGTGCTGGCAAGAAACCTGTGGTGGACACCACAGTGCATGTTTTAGACAAATCTGATTCTGAGATTGATCTTTTGGAAAAAGAGATTGATGACTTTGAACTTGAGCCAGTTACATCCACTAAGTCTGAACCTGTCAAGACCAAGAAATCACCAACTCCAAAGAAGAAGGAAGTTAAGACTGCTGTCAAGGTACCAAGAACAAAGAAGAAGATTGCTGTGAAGAAATCTAAAGAGAAATTGTTACCTGCTCCTCTCATTCAACCTGAAGATGAAGAGATTTTTCAAAAGTATTGGATGACCAAACCTGTAGCTGTGTCAAGATTATATAATTTTGCTGAGCTATCAAGTGGAGGTGTTGATCTAGAAAAATTTGTGGAACCATTTGAGTGGAAAAGTTTCTTTCACATCAAAGAAACTGTTTATCCTTTATTGGTACAAGCATTCTACTACAATGCTCAAGTCTTCCCAGATAAAGATATGATTACTTCAAACATCAAGGATGTTGAATTAGTGGTAGATCCCTATGTGATTGGAAGCTTAATTGGAATCAAGAGTGAAGGGCTGGAAGTTTATGGAAATGATTGGTATGACCAAGTCAAGATCAGCAAAGAAGAATTGAAGAGAAAAATGTTTACTGAAGAAGGAGCTAAGAAGAACTCTCCTCCATCCTCCATGCTGAAAACTGAGTACAAACTCCTCCACAACATGTGTCAACACTCATTTTTCCCTCGTACAGGGAGCAAGGATAAGGTAACTGATCTTGATCTTCTCATGATGTATCACATGGCCAAAGGAGTTAAACTGAATCTCCCATACATTATCCTACACCATATGATTCATGTTGCCACATCTGGTTATAAGAAAATTGCACTACCATATGCCATGCTTTTGACTAGGGTGTTTAGGCTTTACTATGCTGATATGAATAATACAATATCTGAAAACAATTATTACACCTTTAGTTTGAAAAATGTGCATCATATGAAGAAAGATGTTGAAACCCCTGTTGTTGATGTTGGAAGTAAAAGAAAAAGAGATGATTTTGAGAAAACAAATTTGAATGTTCTTGCTGATGTCTCTGGAGACCAATTGGAGAATGATCTCCAGACTGGTGAACAAACTCAAATCAGTGGTGATGTTGATCCCACCACTGAGAGTGATAAACTTGTAACAACTGCTGCTACTACTCTTCAAGGTTTTAAACCTGTTTCTGCCCCACAAAATACCACCATATTTTCACCATTAATGACATCTAGCCAAGGAAGTTTGTCTTCCTTTTGCACTTCTGAATTCATAAGAAACATTTTGACATCTGACACCCCTGAAATTTCCACCATTCCTATTCCAAAACCTACTGATAGTACTTTGCCATCCATACCATCCTCATTTGCTACTTTTGATTCATTTTGCTCATCTGTTAATGCTACAAATGTTGGAACTCAACAATTAGTGTTTGAGGGAAATGTCAACTTTGACTTTCCTGGCCCTTCAAGGCCCACCAAACGCTTTAGGCTTGAAACTGATATGGAGCAAATGAGAAAAGACCTGGATAATGTGATTAAAGGCATGTCTGTTCAGCACTCAATGATGAATCATCTCATTTTGGAATCCAAAACATTGAGGGATTGGTTTACCACTGTTGTGTGTCCTCAACTCCACATTCCTCCACCTCATGAAATTGAAACTCCACAGTTTGACTCATTTTGGATGCTCACTGTGTTTGATGATTAATGATCATTTTGGAAATTGAATGCTTGAATTGAGGGGGAGCTTACAAATTAAAAACACTAGACATTTTATTTCAAGCACTTTGAATTTTGATTAAAATTAGAATTCCATCTCAAAACACAATTCAAGAAGTTTGTCATCATCAAAAAGGGGGAGATTGTTGAGGCAAAATCCCTAATTGATGTTTTAAAGATAACAAACCTCTTAATTATTTTTTAGTGTAATTCTAATCTTTTTGGTATCTAACAAGTGCTCTTGAGTGTTTTAATCAAGCTAGGAACAATTGAGCTATTTAGATCAAATATCATGTTTTTATTGTGATAAAAACAAAAGCTTGGAGAACGGTCTCTGATTGATCTCTGAGACCTGCGCAAACATCATTTTCACACAATCAATGCAAAATGACTTATGGATAAGTCAACCATGTACAAGACAAATGATCACTTTTCTCTTGGGCCTCTCTCACGAATTATCTACACATCCAAGAGATCATTTAAGGCAAAGGTTTCTCTCATGAATAGAGAACTTACTACTTTTACCAAGTTCTATGATTTAACCATGTGAAGATTGAGCATATGACATAAGGATATTTTTATACTCAATTAATGGAACTGAGCTTGTATGAACCATGGAGAATTAGACAGCACAACCTGGTCTTGGAAATTGACTTGTACTTTAAAGAATAAAGTAGGAACATTCTCCAATGTTGTTTCTCTTTCTATATGACAATTGTACTTGCAACAAGGACACTATGGAACATCAAGTACAACATCCAGCTGCTGTTTTTATCCATAACAGCTGGACTTTTCGTGCTCTAGCTTCTTTGCTCCAAAAAGAAGAAAGTCATTCACGCCAGAATTGGGAGATCGATCTCAGACCAATGCTGGAAAGAGAAAATCATCACTTGGAGTGACACCAGCTTGCTACAGCTGTTTAAAGGTTATCCAAAAGCTGCACAACGGCTATACTTGTTTGTTAAGCAACGTACAGCAACATTACAGCTCAACAACTGCTAGTCATACGCTCCTCTCTTAAAAGTCAGAAGAAGAAACTTTGGAGATCGATCTCAGACTGATCTGTTTTCTTCAAATTACATGAGCTGTCATTTTGCAGAGCTACTAGCCGTTATTTTCAAGCTTCCAACGGATATACTTCGTGGCCAAGACTCCCTGATCATCACTCATCTATATATAGAGGTCTTTGGCAACTTTGAAGAGCAAGAGTCTCCACTACAACTTCAACACTTGTTTTTGCTATACAAGTCTTTATCACGAGCTCTTCTTTTCTCTCTCACTCAGATTTGTAATTCATATATATCTAGGATCAGAATATCCAGTGAGTGTTTTGAGAGTTTATCCATCCATTTTCAAAGCTTCTCATAAGTGTATTGAGTGAATAGGCTTTGATTATCAACATCCTTCATCATTGTAACCATTGGCTCAAGTTAGTACGTAACTACTAATTGAGTGACACCTTCATAGTCAGTGTGACTGAGGTAGATTAAGCTTGTAGGGCTTAGAAGATTATTTGATCTTGGATCTAGATCAAAGGAACTGTAATTTGAGATCATTAGCATCTCCTAGTGGACAATCTCACAAGGGGTGTGGGGACTGGACTAGCCCAAGCATTTTGGGTGAACCAGGATAAATTATTGTGTGCTTTCTCTTCCCTTACTCTGATTTAATTCTTGCAATCACTAATCACACATATCACAATTTAATAGTTATATATATACTGTCAGAGAGTGATTGGGAGATCGTTCTCCAGACTGCAACACTTTTGGTTATTTGGTTTAACTAACAATCTAATTATTTTCTTCAAGTATATTGTGTTTGACAATTTTATAGGAAATATTTTAAAGGTTCACAATTCAAACCCCCCCTTTCTTGTGAAAACTTTGCTACTTCAATTTTTACTTTGTTCCTGCACACTAGATCATTCATTAGTAATACCAATTGTCCATTTAATACATTGTTATCATCAAAACTTGGGGTGTTTTATAATTAAAACTCATTTTGTTCCAACAATCTCCCCCTTTTTGATGATGACAAACATAAGTATTAAATACAATTGTTTGTTGATTAAGTTAATTATGTCAACATCAGGTTGTTGAGGTTTGTAAGCTCCCCCTGAGTCTGATAAACAATTAGGGTTAGGTTTGCAAGCTCCCCCTAAGTTTTATCCATAATTAAGTTGAATCAGTATAAGAACAATTTGATAAACTTGATTGTATCTACATACTTAACTCTCAGAGTGTGAGGTTTGCAAGCTCAACTCCTGAGTTTGATAAAAATAAGAGCACAATCTTAACTACCTTTATCTATGCAAACACAATTATGTTTATTAATTTGCTCTCCTTATCAATTAAGTTTATAAACATTTAGCAAGATAAAAAAAAAAATCAGATTCTTATTTAAGACAGTTTCAGATTCTCATGTGAGTAGATATTAAAAAACAAAAAACACTACTGACAATTGTACAACTAAATAATACTCCCCCTTTTGTCATCAGCAAAAAGTTTTAAACAAACAGTGAAAAACAAAAGGTGAAAAACAAGAATCCTAAGGGTGTTTGGACAAGTAGAGAGTGAGATGCTGCTGAGCCTTCCTTGCAGATGCCCCTGAGTATGCTACCAGCTCTAGAAGCTTATCTTCTTGTTCATCAAGTGTACGCTTTATTATGTGTAGAACCCTCCCTGTCAAGTCTGAATTTTCTTCTTCATGCTGTTCCACACGTGGTGCAGAGACTGGTTGACTTGGACCACTAGGTGAACGAGTCACATGATCATCTGGTACATCAATTCTATCATTTATTGCAATTGCAGTATCTTAAAGCATCTCAGGTGATGAAGATTTTTGAGAGTCTGATGGAAATGATTGGGGTTGTTCAGATGATATGTCATTTGGTGGTTCAGAGGCTTCATGGATTGGAGAATCTCTAAAAGATGTCTCTTTCAGAATCTCTTCGTCAGTAAGAATTTTTTGTGATGGTTGAGGGATTTCATCATTGGATGGCTGAGCTATTTCCTCCTCAGGAATGTGCTTAGCTCGGGAAGTAAATTGTGCAAAACTAGGATAGATGCTTCAGATATTTGATTGTAATAAATAAAATAATGATTAGTACCTGTATCTGATCGTTGTCTCTTCTGTCCCCTAGTGGTGCAATGCTTTGTGCGAGATCTTTTGAAAATTTTTGCACTTAGCAAGTCTTTCACAGTAGGGTCTGCAGCCACAGGCTCTTCATCAACTTGCTCTTCAACCATAGTTTCTTCAACCTCTGGATGATCATCCTCTGACCTATTAACTGAAGCTTATTCCATGGGTGGTTCCTCAACCATTATATCTTCTTCATAGTCACTGAACACCTCTTCCTTAACTGCTCTAATGATTTGTGCAAAAGTTGGACCATCACCTCTTCCAATGTCCTTATGAGTGACTGTGGTTCCTCTTTCCTTCATTAATCTCATGTACTCCAAAATGACTTCAGGAGGTTCATTATCAAATATGAAGGCGTCACTTGTAGGCTGGAATTTTGTCTTATTTATCAGAAGAGGCTTTTGAGGATAAATAAGCTTGCCTGATTTCCTTAAACGCAAACTCACCAAGACTTTAGCATCAAGAATGGGTGCTCTAACTTGTTCAAGGTCTTCAGACACCCCAGCAAGCATGAATCTATCAGGAAGACCAAGTTGCTCAAAGATGGAGCTTAAGAGCCTTGGATGAGAGATCAACTTGGAAGGATTGTCAAACTTCTGAGCCTCACAAATTGTCTCACATAGATGTTGAAAGATGTAAGCGGGTAGATTCATTTTCCTTTTTGTGGAGAGGAAGTAGATAAAGTGTCTCTGATCCCAATTCAGAGAATCACTGTCAGTATCCCTTGGGAGAAATGAGGAGAATACAATCTTAGCAAGAACCTTTTCGCGATCATTCAGATGACTAACTTTATTGAACAACTTCTGATCCTTGAAACAAAGTCTGGCCATATCATTGAGGTACATTGACTTTCTTCCAGAAGCTGCAGTATAGAGCCTTACCATTTCAGTGTTGGGAAGATTCATCATCTTGGCCAAATTGCTTCTTGTCAAAATGACTGGAAAGCCTCCAACACTAGAGCGAATCTCTGTTTCAGTAAATTTCCTCAGACCCAATTCCTCCCTTGATTTTCCTTTATTTTCACTTGGGTTCTGATCAATTACTCTTTGAAGTTCAGCATTAGCATCTACCAAGGTCACAACTTCACTCTTTCTCCAGAAGTCAAACACTAAATTGGAGTAGATAGTTCCATTAAGCATATCCAAGTAGTGCCCCCAGCTTTGTTCAGTGAAGAATTCCTTGTAGTCATGTCCATTGACTTTTAAGGCCTCAAAGTCTATTGGTCTTTCCATAACCAATTTACTTTCTTCAAAACAAAGATCCATAGTGGCATCTTTAAGATAGGAGTCTTGAGCGTAGATGTTTATCTGAATGTCCTCTGGGAATCTTGGTACAAAAGATGAACTTGCCATTGTTGAGGTTAACGAACAGGGTTTTCCTAGTATGAGGGAGGAAGAAAGTGTTCTGGGTTTTAGAAGAAAAGTGTGAGATGTGAAAGTGAACTTGTGCGAAAATGAGTAAAGTGATTTTGAAAAACTCTTGTAAAAACAATGATGAGGGAGTACATTCGTTGCAATAAAGAATTTCGTCATAAACTGCCTTTACTCTAACCAATCACAGACTAAGAGTAAAGACAAAGTAATTAACACGTGTACTCCACATGGTTAAACACTTCAGAGTTTAAAATTTTTCAGCGTCTGAAGACCTTTCAGAGTTCAGAGGCTGAATCCACAATTTTGTTATTCAGAGCTTGATGTCTTCAGAGACCAAAGTCATGTTCAGATGCCTTTTGATAAAGTCTAGTCTTTCAACTGCTAAGGGTTTTGTAAATATATCAGCCCATTGTCTTTCAGTTTCAATGTATTGAATATTTACACTACCCTTCTGAACAATGTCTCTTATAAAATGATGTTTAATTTCAATATGTTTAGCTCTTGAATGCAAAATTGGGTTTTTAGAAAGTTGAATAGCTGCAGTGTTATCACAGAAAAGTGGAATATTGTGGCTATTAACTTTGTAATCCTCTAACTGATATCTCATCCAGAGTAGTTATGTACAACACTTGGCTGCTGATATGTATTCTGCTTCTGCTGTAGACAAAGCTATAGTAGTTTGTCTTTTGCTAGCCCAAGATATGAGATTTTCACCCACAAATTGACAATTGCCACTTGTGGATTTCCTCTCTATCTTGTCTCCAGCAAAGTCAGCATCACAGAATCCTATCAGCTTATAATCATTTGTTTTCTTATAAAATAATCCAAGATTTGTGGTTCCCTTCAGATATCTAAAGATTCTCTTTACAGCAGTAAGATGAGATTCTCTAGGATCTGATTGGAATCTAGCACACAAACATACACTAAATAAAATATCAGGCCTTGATGCGGTTAGGTAAAGTAAAGAACCTATCATACCTCTGTATAGCTTCTGATCTACTTTGCCTTCTGAATCCTCCTTGCTGAGACTGCTTGTTGGATGCATTGGTGTTGTCATTGGTTTGCAGTCATCCATGTTGAATTTCTTCAGTAGCTCCTTTGTATACTTGGTTTAATAAATGTAGGTGCCATCTTTGTCTTGGTTGATTTGTATTCCCAGAAAGAATTTCAGCTCTCCCATCATGCTCATTTCAAATTCTTCCTGCATAATCTTAGAAAATTCTTTACCCAAAGATGGATTAGCAGATCCAAAAATAATATCATCAACATAAATTTGAATAATTAGAATGTCATTCTTAAATGTTTTACTGAAGAGAGTATTGTCAACTTGACCTTTTTGAAAACCTTTTTCAACTAAGAAATTGCTCAGTCTTTCATACCAAGCTCTGGGAGCTTGTTTCAGACCATAAAGAGATTTCTTTAACTTAAAAACATGGTCAGGATGTGAATCATCCTCAAAACCAGGAGGTTGTTTGACATATACTTCTTCAGAGATGTAGCCATTTAAGAATGCACTTTTAACATCCATTTGATACAAAACAATATTATGATGAGTTGCATAGGAAAGAAGTAATCTAATAGCTTCAAGTCTAGCAACTGGAGCAAATGTTTCAGTGTAGTCAATCCCCTCTTGTTGACTATACCCTTGAGCTACTAGTCTTGCCTTATTACGAACAACCTCTCCTTGTTCATTTAACTTGTTTCCGTAGACCCATTTTGTTCCAATGATATTCTACTTAGAAGGTTTGGGTACTAAGCTCCATACTTCATTTCTTTCAAACTGGTTTAGCTCTTCTTGCATTGCTACAATCCATGCATCATCAGCTAGTGCTTCATCAGTTGAACTTGGTTCCACTAAGGAGATCAATCCAATTAATGAGTCGTCATTTCTGAAGCTTGATCTGGTTTTCCTTGGACTGTCCTTGTTTCCCAAGATTAGCTCTTCTGGATGAGAGGATTTGTATTTGAAAGAATATTTTGATTGTTCAATTCTGCTTGGACTGCTTCTGATAAGTTCCTGTGCTGGGTAATCTTCAGAGTCCAAGGTTTCAGGAGTTGAATTTGTTTCTTCAGAGGTTGGTTGAGATAGTCCTGATATTTCTTCGGGTTCTGATTCTTCATCATCTGATAGTTGTATATCTGCAAGGTTCTCAACTAGCTCTGACAATTTGTCGGGCTGCTTGTCATCAAATTTTATGTGCATACTTTCTTCCACTGTATGAGATTCAGAATTATACACTATGTATGCTTTTGAGCGTTCAGAGAATCCAATAAAGATAGCCTTATAAGCTTTAGCATCAAATTTCTTCAGATGAACTTTTGTATTCAGAATGTAACATGTACAACCAAATTGATGAAAATAGGATACACTAGGTTTCTTTCCCTTAAATAGTTCATATGCTGTCTTATTCAACATAGGTCTAATATAGATTCTATTTTGAACATAACATGCTGTGTTTACAGCCTCTGCCCACAGATACTTAGCAATGTTAGTGTCATGCATCATGGTTCTGGCCATTTCTTGCAGAGTTCTATTCTTTCTCTCTACAACTCCATTTTGCTGTGGAGTTCTAGGAGAAGAAAACTCATGTAAGATGCCATATGTTTCACAAAAATTTTCAAACATTTCATTTTCAAATTCACCACCATGATCACTTCTAACTTTTAAAATATGTAAACCTTTTTCTTTTTGTATCTGTGTGCAAAAACTGCTAAAGACATCATATGCATCATCCTTATTTCTGAGGAATTTAACCCAAGTTCATCTACTGTAATCATCAACAATGACTAGTCCATATTTCTTCCCATTGATTGAGGCTGTACTCACAGGACTAAACAAATCAATGTGAAGCAGCTCTAAGGGCCTAGAGGTGGAGACAACATGTTTCGGTTTAAAAGAAGTTTTCACACTTTTTCCTATTTGGCAGGATCCACAGCATCTGAGTGATAATGTAGCCTAGGTAGGCCTCTGACAAGGTCAAGTTTGCTAAGCTTAGAGACTAACCTCCAGTTAGCATGACCTAACCTCTTATGCCATACCCACTTCTCTTCACTCAGAGTTAGCAAGCATTTTACTTCTTGGTCTGCCAAATCAGAAAGGTTTACTTTAAAAACATTGTCTATTCAGAACCTGAGACTATCAAGTCTAAGACTCTGAAAACTTTGGGACTCAGAAGCTCATCCAATCAGACTCTAAAACAAACTAAGCTGATGATAAATAATCAACATAAGACTCTGGTAAGCAAAACTAATCCTAGATTAGAAAAGCAACCTAGGTCCTATAGTGATTATCAATCAAAGCCTAGATTTCAAAATCAATGGCCTAAGAGGATCAATTTTCAAAGACCAAATTTTCAAAGGAAATTCTTTAAGAGTCCACAAAACTTTTCACAGAGGCAAGGAAGAACTAAAGGTTATAGAACTAACCAAACTGGACCCAGAGGACAATGGGTTCCAAAGTGTAAAATTGTCTACTATTCAGATTTTCATTGTAGGAAAAACCATTTCAAATCAGATGAATGGAAGCAAGTGATCAGCTGTGGAAGAAAAGCTTATGTTCCAAAACATTACTTTACTTCCAAAGCTGCTGAAGTGAACAAAGCAAATGATTATTGGAGAGAACTTCACAATGAATGTGAAGGATATTATTACAATGATTGACCTTGTTTATTCTACAGCTATCCAGACTGAAAGAAAATGGTAATCAATCATGGTATCTGGATAGTGGATGTTCAAGGCACATGACTGGTAATAAGCGAGTTCATCTTCTGTACCAAGATTCCCAGAGGACATTCCAATAAACATTTACGCTCAGGACTCCTATCTTAAAGATGCCACTATGGATCTTCGTTTTGAAGAAAGTAAATTGGTTATGGAAAGACCAATAGACTTTGAGGCCTTAAAAGTCAATGGACATGACAACAAGGAATTCTTCACTGAACAAGGCTGGGGGCACTACTTGGAGTTGGATATGCTTTATGGACCTATCTACCCCAATTTAGTGTTTGACTTTTGGAGAAAAAGTGAAGTTGTGAATTTGGTAGAAGCTAATACTGAACTTCAAAGAGTAATTGATCAGAACCCAAGAGAAAATAAAGGAAAATCAAGATAAGAATTGGGTCTGAGGAAATTTACTGAAACAGAGATTCGCTCTAGTGTTGGAGGCTTTCAAGTCATTTTAAGAAGAAGCAATTTGGCAAAAATGATGAGTCTTCCCAACACTGGAATGGTAAGGCTCTATACTGCAGCTTCTGGAAGAAAGTCAGTCTACCTAAATGATATGGCCAGACTTTGTTTCAAGGATTAGAAGTTGTTCAATAAAATTAGTCATCTGAATGATCGCGAAAAGGTTCTTGCTAAGATTTTATTCTCCTCATTTTTCCCAAGGGATACTGACAGTGATTCTCTGAATTGGGATCAGAGACACTTCATCTACTTCCTCTCCACAAAAAGGAAAATGAATCTACCTGCTTACATCTTTCAACATCTATGTGAGACCATCTGTGAGGCTCAGAAGTTTGACAATCTTTCCAAGTTGATCTCTCATCATAGGCTCTTAAGCTCCATCTTTGAGCAACTTGGTCTTCCTGATCGATTCATGCTTGCTGGAGTGTCTGAAGACCTTGAACAAGTTAGAGCTCCCATTCTTGATGCTAAAGTCTTGGTGAGTCTGCGTTTGAGGAAATCAGATAAGCTTATTTATCCTCAAAAGCCTCTTCTGATAAATAAGACAAAATTCAAGCCTACAAGTGACGCCTTCATATTTGATAATGAACCTCCTGAAGTCATTTTGGAGTACATGAGATTAATGAAGGAAAGAGGAACCGCAGTCACTCATAAGGACATTGGAAGAGGTGATGGTCCAACCTTTGCCCAAATCATGAGAGCAGTTAAGGAAGAGGTGTTCAGTGACTATGAAGAAGATATAATGGTTGAGGAACCATCCATGGAAGAAGCTTCAGTTAATAGGTCTGAGGATGATCATCCAGAGGTTGAAGAAACTATGGTTGAAGAGCAAGTTTATGAAGAGCATGTGGCTGCAGAACCTACTGTGAAAGACTTGCTAAGTGCAAAAATTCTCAAAAGATCTCGCACAAAGCATTGCACTACTAGGGGATAGAAGAGACAAAGATCAGATACAGGTAATACTCATTCTTTTAATTATTGCAATCAAATATCTGAAGCATCTATCATAGAACATGTCCAACCCCTAAATACCATCTATCCAACACCCTCTGAACCTGAATATGTCCAAATTTCAGACTCTGAGTCAGCGTCTTCTAACTCCTCATTTGATGACCTTATGGCCAGCTTTGCACAATTTTCTTCCAGAGCTAAGCATATTCCTGAGGAGGAAATAGCTGAGCCATCCAATATTGCCATCCCTCAGTCATCACCCAAAATTCTTACTGAGGAAGAGATTCTGAAAGAGACATTTTTTAGAGTTTCTCCAATCCATGAAACATCTGAACCACCAAATGACATATCATCTGAACAACCCAAATCAATTCCATCAGACTCTAAAAAATCTTCATCACCTGAGATGCTTTTAGATACTGCAATTGCAATAAATGATAGAATTGATGTACCAGATGATCATGTGACTCGTTCACCTAGTGGTCCAAGTCAATCAGTATCTGCACCACTTGTGGCACAGCCAGAAGAAGACAATTCAGACTTCACAGCAACGGCTCTACACATCATAAGACATACGCTTGCTGAACAAGAAGATAAGCTTCTAGAGCTGGTAGCATACTCAGGGGGCATCTGCAAGAAAGGCTCGACAACTTCTCACTCTCTACTTGTCCAAACACCCTTAGGATTCTTGTTTTTTCACCTTTTGTTTTTCACCTATTGTTTTTCACTATTTGTTTAAAACTTTTTGCTGATGACAAAAGAGGGAGTATTATTTAGTTATACAATTGTTAGTTGTTTTTATATCTACTCACATAATAATTTGAAACTGTCTTAAATAAGAATCTGATTTTTTTTTTATCTTGCTGAATGTTTATAAACTTAAGTGATAAGGAGAACAAATTAATAAACATAATTGTGTTTACATAGATGAAGGTAGTTAAGATTGTGCTCTTAATTATTTTTATCAAACTCAGGAGTTGAGCTTGCAAACCTCACACTCTGAGAGTTAAGTATGTAGATACAATCAAGTTTATCAAATTGTTCTTATACTGATTCAACTTAATTATGGATAAAACTTAGGGGGAGCTTGCAAACCTAACCCTAATGGTTTATCAGACTCAGGGGGAGCTTACAAACCTCAACAACCTGATGTTGACATAATTAAATTTGTTGGTGTTTTGTATGTTGGCCTCATTTTGCAAAAACATGTTCAAGCAAGATGTTGGACCAGATGCCGTAGCATGTGGGTACAACATCTGTCTTGCCGGTATTTAATGCTCTATTTGCGCGCCATATCTTTGAAGATTATCTGAAGCACTATTTTCGCCTTACTTGCTTATCAAGACGCACGCCTTTAAACAAGGGTTTATTAGGTGGCTGGACCAAGATATACTTTCCAGAAGATGCTACGCCATTTATGGAAACAAGTGATTCTTTCCATTACATGTGTGCTGGACTTTGCAAAAGGACAGCTGAAGATTAAAGCCCAATATGAAGACCTAGCCCATGCTAACTCAGGTCATATAAATATGTGAAGACAAAAACCTAAAAGATCACTGAAGCCGTATCTGAAGAACTTAGTTTTAAGGTTTGAGTCTTGTTATTTGTAAGCCTTTTCTTGTGGATTCTATAACACAAGCTTAGGCCTGTTTGGTTTGTTATTTGTATAACTTCTCCCAAGCTTTTAAGCACGGAGACTGTTTTGTTGTTTGGTTAGTGAAACCGCACTGTTCGTAGAACTGAATAATCACGAGGTTCGTGATAGAAAGGAAGTGAGACGGGGTCTCAAACTTAGGAGTTCCTAGGTTGAGTTAGCACGGGTAGAGTCTAGGAGATAAGTCGTAAACTTGGATGTTTGCTGTGGGCTTAGAACTAGATCTATTATAGTGGATTCCTTCCTGGCTTGGTAGCCCCCAGAGTAGGTCGTTGTGTACGCCGAACTGGGTTAACAATTCTCTGTGTTGTTTACTTCATTGTCTGTTGCTTTTACTTGTTGATTATATTCTACTGTGGACATACGCTAGAGCATCTGTCTTAGCATTACAACTGACTACGTACGACAATTGCTATAGCTTCTGTCTTAACATCTGTCCCCAGTAGTTGCCAGAATTTCAATTGGTATCAGAGCAGGCACCCTGTTCTGCGTGGGTGAGGACCAGGGAAGTTACTTTCTGGCATAATGAACAAGGATGATGGCTATGTCAACAGACCTCCACTTCTGGATGAATCAAACTATGATTACTAGAAAGCCAAAATGGTGGCATTTATTAAATCACTTGATAGCAAATCTTGGAAGGCTATCCTAACGGGATGGGAGCATCCAGTGATACGTGACAAAGATGGTAAAACTACAGGTGAACTAAAACCAGAAGCGGATTGGACCAAGGAAGAGGATGAACTTGCACATGGTAACTCCAAGGCGCTAAATGCCTTATTCAATGCTGTGGACAACAACATTTTCAGGATGATCAAACAGTGCTCAGTGGCTAAGGAAGCATGGGAAATTCTAATGACTACACATGAAGGCACCGCTAAGGTGAAGAATTCAAGGCTACAGCTTCTGACCGTAAAGTTTGAGAATCTAATGATGGGTGAAGGTCAATCTGTTCATGACTTCCACATGACCATTCTAGATTTTGCAAACAACTTTGATGCTCTAGGAGAAAAGCTAAGCGAGGAAAGAATGGTAAGAAAAATGCTTAGATCTCTTCCTAAGATGTTTGATATGAAAGTCACTACCATAGAAGAAGTACATGATATAGGAGTGATGAAACTTGAAAATTTGGTGGGTTCATTACAAACCTATGAGCTGGCTGCTAAAGAGAAAACCGAGAAGAGGAAGAAGAGTATAGCTCTTGTAACCAACACCACTGAAAGTGAGGAAGTAGAAAATGGTTTAGAAACTGATGAAAATTTATCTGAAACTATGGCACATCTAGGCAGGCAGTTCAACAGAATATTAAAGAAGATGGATGGAAGAGGCAGGACAAATGCTAAAGGCAATTTCTCTGATAATAACAGAAAGTTTAATGGTGAAAGAAAATACAGACCTGAGGAAAAGGCCAGTACTGGAAAAGGTGTTCAATGTCATGAATGTGAAGGCCATGGACATATTAGAGCTGAATGTCCAACATTCCTGAAGAAACAGAAGAAGGTTATGGCTGTCACTTGGTCTGATGAAGATGACTCTGAGGATGATGACTACTCTGAGTCTGCAAATCACATTACTGCACTTACTGGATTTATTGAATCTGAATCAGATGATGAAGAATTGACCTTTGATGAACTAGCTGCGTCCTATAAAGCACTGAGTCAGAAGAGTGAAAAGGTTTGTCAGCAGCAACAAAACGTTATAAGTAAATTGCAAGATGAGAAGGTGAAGCATCAGACTCAAATATCTCAACTCACAAAGCAGCTACAATCTGAGAAGGCAAAGCATCTGTCCGAGGCTTCTGCTCTTAGAGATGAGGTAACCACATTGAACTATCAGCTGACTAGTTTAAATAAACAACTTAGACTGCTAAATAATGGAACTGAAAGATTAGATATACTGGTTGAGGGTCAAGTTGCTGGGAAACCTAAGGGTATTGGAGTAGAATATAACTATCCTAAAAAGAAAAATGTTACTTCTACTAGTACATTTGTTCCTGCTAAAGACACTTATGATCCCACTGAAACCAGACAGATGCCACAACATGTTCAACAACATCAGCCTGCTAAAATCATTCCTAAACCTAAGGGATGGATCTGTCATTACTGTGGTAGAAGAGGTCACATCAGACCTTTCTGTTTTAGATTGTATGGGTTTCCAAGATGGTATAATAATCCCAGGTATGAATCTGATTCAAGCAATACAAAGAAAGAATGGAAACCAAAGGCAAATGATGTTGCTCACATAGCTCATACATCTCTGAGAGTTTCATCCAGAAATGATTGGTACTTTGATAGTGGTTGCTCAAGACATATGACTGGTGTTAAAAGTTATCTAACCAATGTTAAAGCTTACACTACCAGTTATGTTACTTTTGGTGATGGGGCCAAAGGTCAGATCAAAGGCATTGGAAGTCTCATTGCAAATGGGTTGCCTAAGCTTGAGAATGTTCTTTTAGTGGAAGGATTGACTGCAAATCTCATAAGCATCAGTCAATTGTGTGATCAAGGAATGAAAGTGAACTTCACGAAGTCTGAATGCATTGTCTCAACTGAAGATGGTGAATCTGTTATGAAAGGAGTCAGGTCTAAAGATAACTGTTATTTATGGATTCCTGAAGAAAGTGCTCAAATTTCTTCCTGTCTCATCACTAGAGAAGATGAAGTCAAGTTATGGCATCAAAAGATGGGTCATCTTAATCTAAGGAGTATGAAGAAAGTCATAGCTGAAGATGCAGTAAAAGGAGTACCTAAACTGAAGATAGAAGAAGGAAACATATGTGGTGAATGTCAAATTGGGAAGCAGACAAAGATGCCACACCCGAAGCTGCAGCATCTGACTACATCAAAGGTGCTTGAATTGCTTCATATGGACTTGATGGGGCCTATGCAGGTTGAAAGTCTAGGAGGAAAGAGATATGCGTTTGTTGTTGTAGATGACTACTCAAGATTCACTTGGATCAACTTCCTCAGAGAAAAGTCAGACACTTTTAGTTCTTTCAAGGATTTATGTAAACAACTTCAAAGAGAAAAAGATAGTGTCATTGTCAGAATAAGGAGTGACCACGGTAGAGAATTTGAAAACTCAAGATTCTCTGAGTTTTGCACTGCTGAAGGAATAGGACATGAATTCTCTTCACCTATTACACCTCAACAAAATGGTGTAGTTGAAAGAAAGAACAGAACTATACAAGAATGTGCTCGTGTCATGCTACACTCAAAGAAACTGCCTCAACACTTTTGGGCTGAAGCTATGAATACAGCATGTTACATTCTCAATCGTGTCACTTTAAGAGCTGGAACCACTAAGACCTTATATGAATTGTGGAAAGGAAGAAGACCTACTATCAAGTACTTTCATGTATTTGGAAGTAAGTGTTACATTCTGATAGACAGAGAGCAAAGGAGGAAAATGGATCCAAAAAGTGATGAAGGTATATTCTTGGGATACTCAACCAACAGCAGAGCTTACAGAGTGTATAACTCCAGAACTCAAGTGATGATGGAATCAATGAATGTTGTGGTAGATGATGTATCATCTGACGGTAAGACAGATGAAAGTCCAGAAGCTGAAGCATTTGAATTCCAGCCTGAAGAAACTGCCAGTATAGAAGAGTTTGAGGTAACACCTGATTGTCCTATCACTGATGATATTGTTGCTCCAGTTAGTAAAGAACCATCTATCAGAGTCCAGAAAAATCATCCCAAGGATCTGATCATAGGCAATCCTGATGAAGGTATTACCACAAGAAGAAATCAAGATATAATCTCTAACTCTTGCTTTGTGTCAAAAATAGAGCCAAAAAAATGTCAAAGAGGCTCTCATGGACAATTATTGGATTACTTCTATGCAAGAAGAGTTGAATCAGTTTGAAAGAAGTGAGGTTTGGGATCTAGTTCCTAGACCAAAAGGGTTGAATGTAATAGGCACTAAATGGGTTTATAAAAATAAATCTGATGAAAATGGAACTATTACAAGAAACAAGGCGAGGCTTGTGGCACAGGGATACACTCAGGTGGAAGGCTTAGACTTTGATGAGACCTTCGCCCCAGTTGCTAGATTAGAATCTATACGGCTGTTACTTGGTGTTGCATGTGTTCTGAAATTCAAACTGTTTCAGATGGATGTTAAGAGTGCTTTTCTCAATGGATACTTAAATGAAGAGGTGTATGTGGAACAACCAAAAGGCTTTGTGAATCCAGATCTTCCTGATCATGTCTACAAGTTGAAGAAAGCTTTATATGGATTGAAACAAGCCCCTAGGGCTTGGTATGAGAGATTGACTGAATTTCTTGTCAATCATGGATACAGGAAAGGAGGACATGATAAAACTCTGTTTGTAAAAGAAGAACATGGTAAACTAATGATAGCACAAATTTATGTTGATGACATAGTGTTTGGTGGGATGTCAAGTCAGATGGTGGAGCATTTTATCAAACAGATGCAGTCAGAGTTTGAGATGAGTTTAGTTGGGGAATTAACATTTTTTTCTTGGACTTCAAGTGAAGCAAATGGATGAGACAATATTTATCTCTCAGAGTAAGTATGCAAAAAATATTGTCAAGAAGTTTGGTATGGATACCGCTACTCACAAAAGGACTCCAGCACCTACTCATTTAAAGTTGACAAAAGATGAGAAGGGTGTTAGTGTTGATCAGAGTCTCTACAGAAGTATGATAGGGAGTCTCCTATATCTTACAGCTAGTAGACCTGATATTAGCTTCGCAGTGGGTGTATGTGCAAGATATCAAGCTGATCCTAAGATGAGTTATTTAACTCAAGTGAAAAGAATCCTCAAGTATGTTAACGGCACATGTGACTACGGCATGATGTACTCACAAAGTGACAATTCTCAACTCATTGGGTATTGTGATGCAGATTGGGCTGGCAGTGCTGATGACAGAAAAAGCACTTCTGGTGGTTGTTTCTTCTTGGGAGAAAATTTGATATCATGGTTCAGTAAGAAACAGAATTGTGTGTCTCTCTCAACTGCTGAAGCTGAATACATTGCAGCTGGGAGTAGTTGTTCACAACTTGTCTGGATGAGACAGATGCTACGGGAGTATAATGTTGAGCAAGATGCTATGGCATTGTACTGTGATAATCTGAGTGCAATCAATATCTCAAAAAATCCTATACAACACAGTAGGACAAAGCACATAGACATTCGTCATCACTTTATCAGAGATTTAGTAGAAGAGAATGTGGTGGTTTTAAAACATGTTGCTACTGAGGAACAACTCGCAGATATATTCACGAAAGCACTAGATGCTAACCAATTTGAGAAGCTAAGAGGCAAATTAGGAATTTGCCTGCATGAGGATTTGTAGCAGTTAATGTCTGAAAAGCGTGCAGCAGTTGTTTTCTCTTTTTACTCTTATGTTGCGCACGCTAATTTAGGGAAAGTCTTAAAAACTTCCCTTAACCACTTCATCACACGCTACATTAGTGTGATAAGTTCTGATACTGTTGTTAAGCATCACTCTAGTTCTGAGACTGAGAAGACTAGGCTTGTTGTTGAAGAAGTTGAAAAGAATGCTGAGTTGGAGAATTTAGGGAAATCTGATCAAGTTGAAACCCTAGATACTGTTGATGTGAATACTGTTAAGGATCCTGAGGCTGCTCTTCGTACTGATGACATAGAAGTGGATATTGATCCTGTAGCAAAGGTTACTGAAACTGGTGACACCATGGTTGACAATGGTCTGAATCTCATCAAGGACCCTGTTTCTCAATCTGACGTTGTGCCAGATGTTGAAGCATCTTTGGACCAACAGGTTCCTCGTCCTAATACTGTAGTTGAAGTATGTTCTGATACTGGTTTTAGTAGTGATGATACTGATAAGTCTCTAGCCCTAGTGAAGACGTTTGGTGCTGGTGTTGCTCAGAGACTAAGGAGCAGTTCTGGTAAAGCTATATCATCTGCCCCACAGCCCCCTGTTGTCGAATCAGTGAAGAAACTTGCCAAGAAACCCATGTATGGTCCCTCTCGACCTAAGAGACGTTTTGATACTCCTGTTGTCCAGAAGAAACAGTTGAAGAGAAAGGTTGTAGAGAGTGACTCTGTCTTTGAGGAAGAAGTGTCTAAAGATGAAGCATCTGGTGAAGCTTATGTTGGCAGACAAAGTGTAGGTGACAAGAAGGTACTTGCTAATGTACCTGAGGTTGCTATTGATAATATTTTCTTTCATCTTGCTAGCTGTGTAGACAAATGGAAATATGTTCAGAGAAGGGTAGCTCTGGAAAGAGAGCTTGGAGAAGAAGCTCTGGAGTGCACTGATATAGTGAGCTTGATTGAAGAAGCTGGTGCTGGAAATAATGATGTTGATGCTGATGGTGAACCTATGATAGAGAGCTCTGATGAAAGCTCCTCTGAATGATGTCCTTGCTCCTGTGTTTTACTGCTCCTATTGTTTTTGTCTGTCTGAACCTTGAGGGCTACGCCCAGGATATCTTGTGCACTCCCATGTTGCTACTTCTGTTTGTCAATGCATGACGCATTATGTTTGTCAAAATTATGGCTAAAAAGGGGGAGTAGTAGTAAAGATGCATGTTTTGTTCGTGATAATGCTGTGACACATGTTACACCATCTGGTATGCTATATTTGTATGTGTATGTTTGTTCTGTTGAGGGGGAGTATTCTCTACTGTGATATATGTTTGAGGGGGAGCAGGTATGCTATATCTGTATGTGGATGTTTGTTCTGTTGAGGGGGAGTATTCTCTACTGTGATATATGCGTGAACTCAGGGGGAGCAATCTACTTTTGTTGTGATGCATGTTGTGTGTGACAGATGCCATTCCAAATGCTAAGGCATCTTGTCTGTTTCAAAGGAATCCACTTTTACTTGTTACCGGAGAATTTATTTTTCTCAGTGGTGTAGGAATTTATTTTTCCTATGGTGATTCATATTTGTCGGAATTTATTTTTCCCTGGTTTAACTGTATGGCGCTTATGTGTGAGAGTTTATTTCTCTCCTATCTTGTATCCTTTAAGGCTAAGTTGTGTATTTCCGCTGTTGCATGCCTCTGATGCTGCCTATTCATTATTTCTCGCTTGAAGATCTCTTTTGAAAATAATGTGACAATGTATTATCTTCTTTCTTAGCTGTGTGTTTGCGTTGACTTGAAGGAAGGTATGTACTGCATCTCTCCAGAACTGGTCTTAGTTTGTTTTAGCCAAAATTTGCCAAAGGGGGAGATTGTTGGTGTTTTGTATGTTGGCCTCATTTTGCAAAAACATGTTCAAGCAAGATGTTGGACCAGATGCCGTAGCATGTGGGTACAACATCTGTCTTGCCGGTATTTAATGCTCTATTTGCGCGCCATATCTTTGAAGATTATCTGAAGCACTATTTTCGCCTTACTTGCTTATCAAGACACACGCCTTTAAACAAGGGTTTATTAGGTGGCTGGACCAAGATATACTTTCCAGAAGATGCTACGCCATTTATGGAAACAAGTGATTCTTTCCATTACATGTGTGCTGGACTTTGCAAAAGGACAGCTGAAGATTAAAGCCCAATATGAAGACCTAGCCCATGCTAACTCAGGTCATATAAATATGTGAAGACAAAAACCTAAAAGATCACTGAAGCCGTATATGAAGAACTTAGTTTTAAGGTTTGAGTCTTGTTATTTGTAAGCCTTTTCTTGTGGATTCTATAACACAAGCTTAGGCCTGTTTGGTTTGTTATTTGTATAACTTCTCCCAAGATTTTAAGCACGGAGACTGTTTTGTTGTTTGGTTAGTGAAACCGCACTGTTCGTAGAACTGAATAATCACGAGGTTCGTGATAGAAAGGAAGTGAGACGGGGTCTCAAACTTAGGAGTTCCTAGGTTGAGTTAGCACGGGTAGAGTCTAGGAGATAAGTCGTAAACTTGGATGTTTGCTGTGGGCTTAGAACTAGATCTATTATAGTGGATTCCTTCCTGGCTTGGTAGCCCCCAGAGTAGGTCGTTGTGTACGCCGAACTGGGTTAACAATTCTCTGTGTTGTTTACATCATTGTCTGTTGCTTTTACTTGTTGATTATATTCTACTGTGGACATACGCTAGAGCATCTGTCTTAGCATTACAACTGACTACGTACGACAATTGCTATAGCTTCTGTCTTAACATCTGTCCCCAGTAGGTGCCAGAATTTCAAAATTAATCAACAAACAATTGTATTTAATACTTATGTTTGTCATCATCAAAAAGGGGGAGATTGTTGGAACAAAATGAGTTTTAATTATAAAACACCCTAAGTTTTGATGATAACAAGGTATTAAATGGACAATTGGTATTACTAATGAATGATCTAGTGTGCAGGAACAAAGTAAAATGTCATCCACGTAGATCATCATTTGAGCATCTGAAGGACACAGTCTGAAGTGTTAAGGGTCCGAAAAGCTAGAAGCATCAGAGCCTCTGAAGAAGTCCTCAGAGGCCAAAGAAAGAAACACAGTCTAAAGCTTGCGTACATCTTCAGAAGATCAAAGAAATGATATCATCAGATTCTGAAGAACTCTCACTGAAGGAAGACATTTCATAACCAATGCAATAGTACAACGGTCCTGTCAAAGAGTACAACCGTCTTGTCAACAAAAAGGAGAGTGTACAACCAACGGTTCTTTTCTAAACGTCTTTATACCTAGAGTATAAATAAAAGACATCCTGATAGAGAGAAGATTACTGGAAGATCATCTGAACTCAGAAAGATTCAAATTATATTCAAGCTGTGAACTGTTGTTATTCTTTCTAGTGTAATATTCTAAGTAAAATATCTTTTGATATTGTAGACTCCGAGCTTAGTGTTTAAAGAGTCTTGCTTAGAACTTTCAGTCCTACTTAATCAGTGTATTAAGTTAGTTTGTAAAGTCTCTCTGTCTTGTGTGACTTAGAGCAGGAAGTCTTAAGTCTTGTGTGACTTGAGCAAGGAAGTCTTAAGCTTGTGTGCTTAAGCAAGGAAGTCTCTGATCTTGTGTGATTAGAGCAAGGAAGTCTCTTTGTCTTGTGTGACCTAGAGCAAGGATGTCTCTTGCTTGTGTGCTTGAGCATTAGTTGTGTAATCTTTGTGATTATAGTAAAATCCCTTGGAAGTGCAAGGGGACTGGACTACTCTCGTTTTGTGAGAGGAACCAGTATAAAATTTCTGTGTGTGCTTTCTCTCTCTCTCTCTCTCTCTCACTGTTTTATTTGTGTTTAGTCTGGTTTCTAATATCCGCTGCATTTTAATATCCTTTCAATCAAAAGAATTAACTTTTCAAAACACAATTCAACCTCCCTTCTTGTGTTTTTCACCTTCAAGGTCCTGAGTTGCTCTCTTTGAGGTTATGAGAAACAGCCTCTGATGTAACTTCAGAGCTTGTCTTGCAGACCCCAGAGATACCTCAGAGTCTGAAACAGCCATAGCCTTGCCTTTGTTTTTCTCAGGCACAAAGGTTGAATAAAGATTATCAGGAATATTATTTAAACAAATATAAGGATTTTGTTTCCCATATGAGTAACCAATACCTTCACCTACATTTTTACAAACGTTATAAATCATAGACGACATTTTACTTTTGTTGACGTTCTGATGAACAAACTCCTGCTCATCAGTAGGTTTGTTACATCTTGTGCACCCATTTTCAAGTTCTTCAATTTTGATTAAAGAATTTTTATATAGAGCTTGAAAATGTTCAGCTTTCTTTGCTAACTCATCCTTTTGTGTTTTTAAAAGTTTTAGTTTAGAGGATGATTCAGCAAACTTGCTTAAAGACATACCAAGATTGGTTAAGAGTTGTTCTTTAGAATAATTTAAAAATACCTGTTCAGATTCATCAGAGTCTGATCCATCAGAGTCTGATTCTTCAGAGTCTGATCTTTCAGAGTTTCCATCAGCTGTAGCCATCAGAGCCATATTTGCTTCTTCATCATCACTGTCTGAGGATGTTTCCAGGTCTTCAAACGTTGCCATTAAGCTCTTCTGGAATCTCCTCTTGTAGCTCTCTCTCTTGCTACTGAACTTCTTGTTCTTGTCCTTTGATGATGCCTCAGGACATTCAGCAATGAAATGTCCTGGTTTGTTACACTTGAAGAAATTCTTCTCTTCTCTACTGGGAGTATTCCTTGAACTATTTCCTTTATGACTCTTGCTCATCCTTGCCCATTTTTGAAAGTTTCTGGTGAACATGGCAAATTCTTCATCTTTTTCTTCTTCTTGATCATCTGAAGAAGACTCCTCCTCAACCTTCAGAGTTTTAGCCTTGAAGGCTTTTAAAGATTTCTTGGTTGAAGTTAAGGCTACTGATTTTTCCTTCTTCTTCACTGCATCAGCATTCAATACCATCTCATGGCTCTTGAGATTGCTGATGAGTGATTCAAGAGACATTGTCTCAAGATCCTTAGCTTCCTCAATAGTTGTGACCTTAGGTCTCCATTTGCCAGTCAAGCTGTTCAGGATCTTCCACACATGATCAGAGGTTGTATAACTTTTCTTCAGAATCCTGAGGTTAAACACCAGAGTCTGAAATCTAGAAAACATGGTCTCAATGTCTTCATCAGGTTTCATGGTAAAAAGCTCATACTGCTGAACCAGTAGTCTTGCTTTGGCATTCTGAACTTGCCTATTACCATCATAGTTTGAGCAGAGAGAGTCATACATAGCTTTAGCTGTAGATCTATCCATTATTTTGGTATATTCATCATGAGATATTGCTGACATCATGATTTGTTTGACTTTGTTGTGTTTAGAAAACATCTTCTTGTTCTCAGCATATAGAGCTCTTTTCTGAGCTATAGTAATCTTACCATCAGGACCTATTCCATCAATGGGTACTCCTTCTTCTATCAGGTCCCAAAGCTCATCATCAATTCCATTGACATAGTGGTAAATGCTATTTTTCCACCATTCAAATCTTAGAGCATCACCACTAAAGATTGGAACCTTTTTATTGCTGGAATCATGATTAGATGCTGAAGAGGTAGAAGTCATGTTGTCGTAGGTGTATTTAACTTGAGATAGATCTGAAGCAGTAGACGTAGGTATAGGTATAGATGTGGCTTCACCAGACATACAGTGTTTTCCAAAGATCTTTTACTGTCTCACTGTGAAGTGATTAAAAAACAGAACCGGAGCTCTGATACCAATTGAAGGTGAAAAACACAAGAAGGGGGGTTGAATTGTGTTTTGACAAGTTAATTCTTTTACTTGAAAGTAGATTGAAATGCGGCGGATATGAGAAACTAGACAAAACACAAAACGCAAATGAGACAGAGAGAGAGAGAGAGAGAGAGAGAGAGAGAGAGAGAGAGAGAGAGAGAGAGAGAGAGAGAGAGAGAGAGAGAGAAAGCACACACAGAAATTTTATACTGGTTCCTCTCACAAAACGAGAGTAGTCCAGTTCCCTTGCACTTCCAAGGGATTTTACTATAATCACAAAGATTACACAACTAATGCTCAAGCACACAAGCAAGAGACTTCCTTGCTCTAAGTCACACAAGACAAAGAGATTTCCTTGCTCTAATCACACAAGATCAGAGACTTCCTTGCTTAAGCACACAAGCTTAAGACTTCCTTGCTCAAGTCACACAAGACAAGAGACTTCCTTGCTCAAATCACACAAGATAAGAGACTTTAAAAACTAACTTAATACACAGATTAAGTAGGACTGAAAGTTCTAAGCAAGACTCTCTAAACAATAAGTTCAGAGTCTACAATATCAAAAGATATTTTACTTAGAAGATTACACAAGAAAGAATAACAACAGTTCACTGCTTGAATACAATTTGAGTCTTTCTCTGAGTTCAGATGATCTTCCAGTGATCTTCTCTCTATCAGGATGTCTTCTATTTATACTCTAGGTATAAAGACGTTGAGAAAAGAACCGTTGGTTGTACACTCTTCTTTTTGTTGACAAGACGGTTGTACTATTTGACAAGACCGTTGTACTATTGCATTAGTTATGAGCTGTCTTCCTTCAGAGAGTGTTCTTCAGAATCTGATGATATCATTTCTTTTATCTTCTGAAGATGTATGCAAGCTTCAGACTATGTTTCTTTCTTTGGCCTCTGAGGACTTCTTTAGAGGCTCTAAAGCTTCTAGCTTTTAAGAGCCTTAACACTTCAGACTGTGTCCTTCAGATGCACAAATGATGATCTACGTGGATGACATTTTTACTTTGTTCCTGCACACTAGATCATTGATTAGTAATACTAATTGTCCATTTAATACATTGTTATCATCAAAACTTAGGGTGTTTTATAATTAAAACTCATTTTGTTCCAACATAGATCTATAGATTTGAACTCTTTGTTGATAGGGTTTGGGTGTTAGATGAAACCTTTAAATTTATATGAATTTTAAATAAACAAATATGTTGTTATTTTTAATATAAATTTATATGATTTTTTTTTAGAATAAATATTTATGATTTTCTTATGGTTCAACAACATATTTACAAGGCTTTACAGTTTCCAGAAATAGGTTAAGCATTTTAGGCTTAAATGCAGTAATACCCTATCACTGTGGCTCTTTTTGCCAAATTTTGTAGGTGTATAATGAATACTCTGAGTATTTTTATTGTCTTTTTAATTGACAGTTTTTTATACTATTTTTCTTGTTTTCCTAGTATTTTTCTGGTTTTTTTACTGTATTTTACTATTTTTTTATTTTTACTATTTTTCTGGTTTTTTTAATGTATTTTACTTGTGTTTTTTTTGTTTGTATTTTTACTATTTTTCTGATTTTTTTACTTGATTTTTGTTTTCATTTTTAGTTATTTTAGTAATTTTTTCATTAAAAAAAAAAAAGATAATGTTTAATAACAAATAATTAATGACATGGAAAATAATATTACACATCACCACTACCACATAAGCAAAATATGTTAGGGGGGCAAAATCCAAAAATATCAAAACAGGAGGGGTAAAAGTCAGAGTTCTAAAACACGGGGGGTAAAATTCCGATTTAATCAAAACCGGGGGGGGGGGGGGGCAAAACTGTATTTAAGCCTTCATTTTATTTATACTTGCCCATTGTTATTCTGAAAATTTTCAGTGTATGTGACAGAATGATGCCATTGCAAATTTCTAGAGTCTTTTATGTTTTCTCTTGTACTGATTGTTAGTTCAGACATGTTAGTTATTAATTAATTTTGTTTCTAACCTTCATTTTCTCACTCAGAATCTTTTCATTTGGTCTTTTGTATGCTTAGTTTGTGCATACTCTCACCTAAATCTAATGTTCTTTTCTGTGGCATTGATGTAGTTTGTGTGCATACTTCTAAATCTAATTTTCTTTTCTGATGCAGTGACACTATCTGTGATTGTGGTGATACAAATTATGGATTTGATCTGGTTCCAGGATGCAGGTTACCTCACCGAATGCAGTGAAGCTCGAAAAAACAAACCCTTATGAATAATGTTCGACATACTCTGAAGCAAGAGCTACGGCACCAAAACTATTTAATTACAATATGGAGAATATGTTTTTACCATATGATTCAATCAGTCATTTTGTTTTAATCATGTTTTAACTTTTATTTTCCAATTATCTATGTCTATTTTGTGGCAGATTCTACAATTAGAGAAAAAACTAGAAGACCAATTTAAAGTCAGATGCACGCTAGAGAAGGCACTTGGATACAGACCTATATCTCTTGTTAATCCAAATGACATGACAATACCTAAGGTTGGAATTTCTTCAATAAATTTTAACAATCTTCTTGTTTTAGTTATGAAACCATTTTCTTCTGATGCCATAACATTGATTTTGCGAGCTTTACGTATGGTTTTGATATATCATGTTCACGAATTTCTTTCTGTCTGATAAGGGTTTTTTCTTACTCCATCCAACCACATATTTAATTAAAGAAATTGCAGTTTTGGAGTTAGAAGGTGTATATTTGGAACAATATCTTCTCTCCTTGTACCGGAAAGCATTTGAACTACAACTATCCCCGGCCACGGTTCCATCTACCGTAGAGGAAAGAGAAAACACTCCTCCTCTAACAGCACTACAACAAGACTCCTCCTCTCTGCTTTCCTAATTGTGTGATTTGGTTCCCTGCATTTTTTGTTTTCGTGACTGCATCTACATTGTTCAGGCTATATCATACTACTTGCAATACATTTTGTTAATGATGAGGAATCTGCTGGTATTAGATTAAGTGTATATACAAACACCTAATATAAGTGTTTTTCTTATGTGATAAAGAAAAATAAAATTTATATAAGTAATTCTAATTACTCACTAATTCCAAACACCTAATCATAATGGCATTTAATTGTTACTTGTGCTTAGGAACAAATTATTAGATTTACTCATAAGATAACCTTTAATTATAGTTTTGTACTGACTTAATTGAGCTTTATAAAGCATGTATCTTTCTCTTTGTGGTTTCATAGGTTTGCTAATTTAATCCGTGCTTTAATCTGGATGTTCAGTAGAGGCGTGCTTTAATCCTGTTGGTAGTGCTTCACTTTGTTTGTTTTCTAGTACTGATCTGCACTAATTTATTTATTGGGAGAAAGAATCTCATTTGACCTTTCTTGATCTCTTCTGATTATTGGAATTGGGAATTGTAATATTTAATTTATTCTGTAATTCATTTATCATTGGAATGATAGTATAATCAATTTTTCATCCTTGGATCAATGAAAGAATTATTTGTTAGTATTTCAACTGTCATTCAGTATTCAATTGAGTACCTACTTACTTTGGGATCGTCTGGATAGGAGTATTTTTTTTTTAAAAAATAAAGACTTTTCACGTCGGGTACCATGCAAACCCGTAGTGAAAATACAATTTTCCACTACGGTTGGATGATGGAACCGACGTCGAATCCCTTATTTTTTTTAATAAAAAATATATAAAAGCCACTTTTCACGTCGGGATACTCAAAGACCGACGTGAAAACCTCACTTTTCACTTCGGACTGGAGCCCGTAGTGGAAACCCTGAACTTACAACGTCGCTTGTAAGCACGTCGGTTCCCCAACCGACGTGAAGAGTACTTTTGGCCCGTAGTGGAAACCCCTTTCTGCACTAGTGACACTTAAATGTCCTATTTGACTGATCTGCTGTATATATTCTTGTTTATCAGACTCAGTGAAAAACTTTGCCTTGTAAACTGTGTTGAAAATATTGTAGTTCACTGACATCTGCTGCCTGAAGATTTTCCAAAGCTTGATCAATGTCATCCCTCAAAGTTTTCCAATTATTGATGTATGTATCAGAATTTAAAGGAGAATATCTTAAATTATGTAGAGATTTAAGTATTTCAAGCATTGCATTACAAGTTTCTAACAACATTGTGTTTGAACTAGGTGATGTAGGAGGAAGGTCTTATGTGTTTGGTTTAGAGGTAGTTGGTGAGTTTTGTTCAGAAGTTGGTTGAGTGTTGTGAACAGGAGAGACTCTGAATGAAGTGTCATCCATAATTTCTTCCTAATTAAAAATCTATGGTTATTGTTCTAAGTCTTTGGATGCTGAAGATTGAGTTTTTCCTCCTCGGGATTTTGCTTATCTTCAGGGTTAGATGGTTTATTGAATTTTGTTTTTCCTTGATTGAAATAATCCATTAAATCCTCAAAGTCTTCAGAAGAAGATGAAGAAGATAATCAAGCTTGACCAAGTTTGACCAAAGTTTAATAGACTAGTATAAAGGTCTAAAACCCGATTCGAATGGAAATCTACTCTTTTTTGAACAAATAGAAGGTTTACAAAGGTCTAAATATAGTTTTTAACCTATTAGGAGAAAGATAATCGCATCTTTAGACCAATGGAAACTTTGGTCATACAAGCTTGACCATGTTTGACCAAAGTTTAATAGACTAGTATAAAGGTCTAAAACCTTATTCGAATGGAAATCTACCCTTTTTTGAACAAATAGAAGGTTTATAAAGGTCTAAATATAGTTTTTATCCTATTAGGAGAAAGATAATCGCATCTTTAGACCAATGGAAACTTTGGTCATACAAGCTTGGCCATGTTTGACCAAAGTTTAATAGACTAGTATAAAGGTCTAAAACCTTATTCGAATGGAAATCTACCCTTTTTTGAACAAATAGAGGGTTTATAAAGGTCTAAATATAGTTTTTAAACTATTAGGAGAAAGATAATCGCATCTTTAGACCAATGGAAACTTTGGTCAAACAAGCTTGACCAAGTTTGACCAAAGTTTAATAGATGATAACACCGAAAAATGTACTATTTATTTAATATTATTTGTCTTAATATTTTAATATTTTCTCTAAATTATTGTGTTATCAATAAAATAATTATTACATTTTATGGAAATACAGATGCAGCCGAAATTTAGCAAAACATGAGTTTTATGGGAATAGAAGTCAAAACAATAGCCAAGACACAAGTGCATGGCGCCTGCCATGGCACTTGTGCCCAACGCCTCACACACAACACATGGCGCCAGACTTATCGTGTAGTTATAAAAGATTATCGTTCCTTTCAGGGACTATTTTTCCAAAACTTCGCTTATGTTTTTAATATAATGTAAGGTTAAGGCTAAATATTAATTGGAAAGGGATTATAAAATAATTAATTTAATTTAAACAATTAGATTTAACTAAACTGGAATGTTACTTTAAGTCGCTTCAATGGGTTCGGTAATTAAATTGCATTTAGAAATAATGTTACTTTTTAACAAACTGATATTGATTTAAAAATACGCTCCTCACACTTTCGCGCTGTTGGTTAATATCGTAAAGTTATAAAATAAATGCTTCACTCTCGCTCTCACATTTACTTATAAAAATACTTTTTGAAAATCAATTCAATTTAATTAAAAAGATCTAGTTTTCACAAAACAATATTAGTATAAAGACTGAGGTCTCACACTTTCGCGCTATTGAACTAAATCATAAAATATAAATAAATACTTCACTTTCGCTCTCATATTTAGTTTATAAAATATTTTTTGGAAACTAATACAGTTTAATTAATTTTAAAGAGCTGTCGCGGTGTTTAAAATTAATGTCCAGTTTTTACTATCTAGTATAAATCTCACACTCTCGCGCTGTTGACTTACACTTTAGTTAATTTTCACTTTCGTGCAAAATTATAGTCTATCGTTTAATTAAAAACTGAAACAGAAAACTAGTTTGTTTGAAAATAAAGTTTGCAACTTAATTACTAAACGCAGATCGGCTTCTTATTCACATTCCAGTTATATTAAATTAGTGCGACATAATTGTAAATAAAAACATTACGATTAAATAAATAATAATTGATTTAGTTAAGAACATATCAGATACCAAATAAATAAATAAAAACTGAATCTGAAACAGGACTGTATAATTAATACTGGAACCGATTAATAAAGCAAGTATAGTTACAATGAAGAATTATTATAACATAAAATAAAAACAGGAAATTAAATAGCATATACTGTTCATGACAGTATATACTGTTCGTGCAAATAAAATAAGCTGAGATCCAAAATATTAAAAAGAAAAATAAAGTAAACAAACAAAGTACCATGTACTGTGCGAGACAGTATATGGTACTGAATTTAAAATTAAAATTAATAATTCAAATGTACTGTATCAATGGCAATAAATAAACTGATCGGAATTTAAAATACTGAACTGAATTTAATATATTAAATGGATTAACTTACAGATAGCAACTGGAATGAAAGCAAAAACACCAGAATAACAATAGCTTAAAATCTAAAATAACGCGTGAAAGAAGAAGAAAAAATAACAGTGAAGGCTCCTCTATATATAGGCTCTGTGAAGTAACAGTTGAGCCCTTTTTTTTCTCCCCATAATAGGAATTTATGTTGCCGACATGATAGATCCGGTACAGAGGATAATGTGGAACAGTTAGTTACAAAGTGAAAATAGCTTGTGGCTGGTAGCCACTGAAGGTGCGTGGAGAAAACACAAGAAGGGGGGTTGAATTGTGTTTTGGATATTTAAAAACTTTTCCAAGATGTTTAAATCTTTTCAGAGTCTTTAAAGCACAGCGGATTATTTACACAATTAACTTCCTGCTCTTAGTCACACAAGACATAGAGACTTCCTTCCTTTGATCACACAAGATCAAAGACTTCCTTGCTCAAGCACACAAGCTTGAGACTTCCTGCTCTAAGTCACACAAGACATAGAGACTTCCTTGCTCTGATCACACAAGATCAGAGGCTTCCTTGCTCAAGCACTCAGGCTCAAGACTTCACTGCTCTAATCACTAAGACTAAGACTTACGTGCTTCTACACTAAGCAGAAGACTTTCATGCTTCTACACTAAGCAGAAGACTTTCTTGCTTCTACACTAAGCAGAAGACTTTCTTGCTTCTACACTAAGTAGAAGACTTACTACTAACTTAAGAGCTTAAAACTTATTACAAACATAATAACTTCAGAGGCTCTAAGTTAGTTTCTATGCTCACTTCATTTGAGAGATATTATCTAGGCTTAAATATGAAAATAGTCCCTGCAATTATGATTTGTTTTGATTTTAGTCCCTGCAAAAAAAAAGTTTGATTTTAGTCCCTGCAAAATCTCAAAAGTTTTAAAATAGTCCTTGAGCTGGATTTATTGATTACATGGTACATTTTTTATGACGTGGATTAACACATTGATTTTTCATTTAATTTTTAATTTAAAATGAAGTTTTCCATTTTTCTAAAAAACAAATTAAAATTAAAAAAAAAAGGTTAGAAGGGAAAAATAACATCTCCAACACACTAATCAAAACAAAGAATTCAGATCCAAGCCGTACGGTGCTGGAAGGAATCAAATTGAAACCTGCACATGGAAATGGAGCTTGTAACGTCTATGGCATGCAAGATCTACGTTGCTACAGTGCCTCTTATGCTTCTTTGTTTATCCGACACAAACCCAGATGAACAACGATGCTAAGTTCAAGAAAGGAAAATAAAAAAATGGTTCAACCTCAAAAAGTTGGAGCTTTAGTGATCCTGAATTGCAGAGGAAAAATAGGGTTGCTAGTTACAAAGTTTATTCTGTCGAAGGTAAACTCAAAGGTTCTTTTAGAAAAAGTTTTAAATGAATTAAGGATAATGCAGCATAGTTGTTCATGAGTGGTAGTAGTGAAGATTATAATAATGATGGTTTGAATTTGTATTTGAAATCGAAGATGGTGAACATAAATGATCCTCACTGAATCGCGTACAAATAAATTAAACCCTAATTGCTAACTCATTCCCTTTTTCTATTTTTCCCTTTTAATATTTTTTTTTAATTTTAATTTGTTTTTATGAAAAATGGTAAACTTAATTTTAATTTAAAAATTAAATGAAAAATCAATGTATTAATCCACATCATCGAAAATGGGACATGTCATCAAAATAAATCCTAGGCAGCATCTGCTAAATCATAAAAAATGAGACATGTCATCAAAAAATTCTGCTCAGGGACTATTTTAAAACTTTTGAAATTTTGCAGGGACTTAAATCAAACTTTTTTTTTTGCAGGGACTAAAATCAAAACAAGTCATAATTGCAGGGACTATTTTCATATTTAAGCCTATTATCTATTACAATTCAAATGCTCACTTTCTTCTGAGAGATTTTATCTAATATTGAGCGCTAGTCTTCAATTCTTCCTTTGGCATATTTATATGAGTTGAGAAAGATATTGAGACATTGGAGAAATTCTCGTTGCAACTTGGACAACTGTAGACATTGAAGATCCGTTGAGTAAAGCCACGTCTTCCTTTGCAGAGAAGCTTCACCTTTGCTGTCTGTCCAATGGTACAGTTATAAGGTACAACTAGCTCCTAGAGAGAGGGATCACATCCTTTGTGACCGTTGCATTTTAGTTGACCTTAGAACAAGTCATCAGGCTTGATAAGTTGTAGTTGATGTAGCCCTCTGATGACTGGGAATTCCCTTTGCTTCTGATGAACCTTTGATAACTTGGAGTCTGATTGGTCTTTGAATGGTTGGCCTCTGATAGTCTTTAGTAATTCAGATTCTGAACGCCTTCATCCTCTGAATGACTTATGATTCTCAGACAGCCTCTGAACTCTTGTAGGCTTCTGAACATCCTTGAGCTTCTGAACTCCTCTGAGTCCCTGAACAGCTTTCAGACGTTCTGATCTACTTTGAGCTTCTGAACTTTGTATAGCTTCTGACCACGTTGTAGCATCTGAACTCTTTCAGAGTCTTAAATATTCAGACTTCCATTGGTTTCATCAGAGTTTAAATTAAGTGTGCTCTTGATTAAACGTTGAATTCTCCTGCACTTAATTTAAACATTAGTACCATCAATTGTCCATTTAATACTTTGTTATCATCAAAACTTAAGGGTGTGTATTAACACATATTTTGTTCCAACAATCTCCCCCTTTTTGATGATGACAAACACAAGTACTAAATACAATTGTTGTTGATAAAAATCAGCAATGTTGACATTAGGCTTCTGAGTTTTGCAAGCTCCCCCTAAGTCTGATAACCCATAGGGTTAGGTTTGTAAGCTCCCCCTAGTTTGTATCCATAGTTAATTTTAATCAGTTTCAGAAATACTTTATTATATGACTTAAATTATTCATATTTCACTATGTAAAGAACAAGGTTTGCAAGCTTCTTCTTTCCATAGTGTGATAATCTTTGAGTAAAGTTGCACCCTTACTCAGGAACTAACTATGAATAATAAACTTCAATTAATAAATGCATTCTCCTTGAAAATTAAGCCCTTAATGCAGATGCAAGGTGAAGCAATATTTAAATTGAATGACAAAATAGAATCATAGGTGCTTAAAGACTTCTACATACACACTTGGTTCTGATGGTTATCATTAACAGCTTCAGAGTTCAAAATATTTTCAGACAGTTCAGAGCTTTTAAAAATCTTTTCAAAGAAAATAGCTCAGAGTCTGAACAAAAATTTGAAAACAGTTCAGAGCTCTTTAGTACAATATTTTGAAATCCTCAAAGATCAGATTGTCATAACAAAGCATGTACCTCATGCTACTATTTTGACCACTCTCCTACGTTCTCTCTCTGAAGCACTACAAGGCCCTAAAAAGCCAAGTAATTTCGCTTCTTCCAACAATTGATTTACCATTTTCTTTCTCCCCCTTTTGTCATTATCAAAAAGGTAATATAAGCAATTAATAGAAATTCAACTTTCAATGCCGTCAAATCAGAAGTGGTTGAACACATTAATTATTCGACAATTGAATTTTGCTTATAAAAAGGAGAGAGATACCTAGTCATTTTACTCACACAGAGTAATCTTAGGTTAATGATAGATCTCTTGAGAGAAGAAATGAAACGCTCAGAGAAGAAGAAAGTAGTTTCACTGAGAGTTAGTCAAGATAGGAGAAAACATACGAAGAAACCAATGGAAACAAAGCCAGCGTCTGTCACAGAAGAACTTAGTTCAGAGTCTGAAGAGAAATCTTTGGACTCTGAAGACATATCTTCCTGAAGAAAATCAAACTGATGTCCAAGGCTCTAGAGGGGCTAAAGTCTTTTCTTGAAGAAAACCAAACTGATGCTTCTGATTTGGTTTCTTCAAGAAGGACTCCGAGTTGGTCAGATGGCTTTAGCCAAAATCTCAACTTCTCCCCTCTGCAAAGGTCATATTTTTAGGTGTGCAACCTTCAAATATGGCCTTTTGAAGCAATCAGAAGATAGTTCTTAGAAATTTTAGTCTTGTAGACCAGAACTTATGTTCTCAATGAAATAACATTCATTACTTTGGCTTGTTTAGTTTTGATTTCTTATTTTTATGCCTTCTCTTGTTATGTAATTTAATCTTTTAGGAACATCTTATATTATACTTATTGGGAATCAAAATTTATAAGAGCTCAAGAGTTTGAAGTATTGAATGTCCAAGATATATTTGTTTAACAATCAATTAATTAAAGCAATATGCATTTGTTTGTTTAATCAAAAGATAAATTTTAGTTTCATTACGTAAATAAAACAATCAATCAGATATTGTTAATCAAAACATTCATATAAGCATAGTGAATAATCAGAGTAGACTTATCATAGAATCGAAAAATTCATGATCATAAACACTCTATCCTATTAATGTGTTTTAAAAGCTTAGTCAGTTAAAGAAATTATAGAAGAAATCAAGATAATCCTAATGTTGAAGTTGTTAGGGTTATTATGATAATTTTCAGATTAGCATCTACTTTTTCACCATTCTCATAAGCTTATTCACTTTGCCTTCAAACCTTCTAATAATACTTCCATAGACAGAATTTTTCAAGAGCTTGTTGATTGCCTTGATCACCTTTCAGACTGTCTTAAGAGGTACATTCAGATCATTCATTATTGAGGCTAACCTTTCCCTAAGGTTTTTGCCCAATATTTTATCTTGTAGCAGAGGATTCAGGATGATCCCTCTCTGTGTCCATTTGGGTCTGAATGTCCTCCTTCGTTTGTATCTTCTTCTTGCCTTCTTCTCTTTTTCTTCAAATCTTCTTCTTCAACTTCAAACCCTTCTCCTAGATCATCCAGTAGTTGAATATACTGATTGACAATACCATTAGAGACTGTAGGTATGACAATGTTCCATTTCTTCACTAAAGAGGGTTCTGAGTGAGATTGAGGTATTAAGGAATTTGAGGGTTGTACCTCCTATTCTGACAACAAGTTCATGTGAGAGAGTGTATGAACAGATATTGTGGAGGCTCTGATTTCTCTTATCAAGCAGTCATGCCCCGCAGCTTTGATTATATCTATCACTCCACAATGATAGAAGATCTCACTGAGTATCCTTGGGTAGGTGACATGTATAATGGTTTTAGCTTGATTTTGAGTGTTCAGCACAGCTTTGCATAGGTGATCAAAGATATATTTCGCCCAATTTATATCATATTTCCTTGTGAGAAAATAGACAAAGTGTCTATGATCCCATGACAATTGATCAGAATTATCACTTCCTGGAAATATTGAACTTAATATAATTTTGGCTAGTACTCTTTGAGTGGGCTTCAGATCACCTATTCTGTTGCTTTCACAGCTTTTTCCCTTTTCATAGCATTGCCTTGTTATGGTCTTCAGAAATACAGAATTCTTTGCTTCATTGTGACTACAGGTGTAGTGGAAGCCTTCATTTGGAATGGACAACACCTTAGCCAAGTTTGATGCAGTGATAATTACTTCAAAACCGCAAACAACAGAATGCACCTCCGTTTCCTCAACAATTCTCAGTCCTAACTCTTGGGAAGTCTTGTCTTCATTTTCAACCTTTTCTTCTCTTCTTGCAGCTAGCTCCTTGTCATAATCTTCAGCTGTCTTCACCTTGCTTCTTATCCAGAAATCTTTTACTAGAGTAGGATAGATTGGACCATTTAATTGATTCATGTATCTAAAGCTCCCTTTATGATTATAAAAGAACTTTAGAACATCAAACCGATTCTTCTCCAAACTATCAAAATCCACTGGTTGTTCCATAACCAGGTTCAGAGATTTTCCCTCCATCTTGAGAGATAAATCTGTAGAAAACATCTCCTTGCAAGCAATGGTGTTGATTGGAAAGTTATCAGGAAAAACAAACAAGGAATCTGGAACAGATGTTGAAGTAGATGCCATTTCAGACAGTTAGGTTGAAAAGATTGCTAAAGCGAAAGAAGGGTTTTGTTCTTTAGACAAATTTAAGATGAAGGTGTGGGATGTGATAGTGTAAAGTGTGCAAGTGTTTAAATAATTTTGTTTAAAACAATAAAGCAAATTAAAGCACACAATACATTAAATCAAACAAGAAAACAAACCATCATTAACTGTTTCAAACCAATCAGAACTTGTGTACGTGTTGTCTTTTTGGCGCCAAAACGTTTTAGTAAAAATACTTAAACGTTTCCAATTCATTTTGTATTCAGAGGCTTAACCATCAGAGGTTGAAACGTTTCTCAGAGTCTGAGATTCTTCAGATGCTGAAACCTAAAGAACTTCAGAGGCTGTAAAACAAGTCTTTTCAGGAGACAAGAAAATGTGTTCAGACAGGATTTTTCAAGGTTTTCAGTACTGAACACTGTGTATCCTAAGAAGACATTTTCAACCTTTGAAAGTTATTCCTCTGAATATGTCATTCAGGAGTTAAGCATACTTACCTTGCATTGAAGCTTTCTTGATTAGGTGAAGTCAGTGTCATAGCCTGAATAATCACTCCACCATACTGAGTTGTTATCATCTTCACAGCAAGCTTCAAGTTCTTCATGCTCCCTCCTGCTCCTTATGTACTCCTCTTCATCTTCTTCTCCATCTGACTCTTCAAGAATGTGCCTTTTATGCACAATTGCTTTCCTTCCATTCACAGTCACATGCATCCATGTGATTGGAAGGTTCAGAGTCTTAGTTTCACCTGCAATCAAGTACACAATTTTGTCTCTTGGTACCCACTTACATGAGGGTCCTAGACTGTTAGTTCCCAAATCTTTATCCTTCATTTGTTTCATCTGAGAACTATCAGATACAAATGTAGTGTAAAGATTTGAAAGTGAGAAGCTTCCTGATCACATGAATATACCTGATTAATTGTTCTCTGGATGCTTTCTTTGCTCTCAGGTTCTGAGTTTTCATCAGAGCCTGAGTCTTCAGAGTCTGAGCCATCTTCAGAACTTGATCCTTCAGCTCTTGGTGCTCTTTCAGACTCATCTTCAGAGAAGTTGTCTAGTACATCCCATGTTGTCATTCCTTTAGCTAGTCTTCCTCCATTCTTCTTGAAGATGTACCATCTTTGAATTTTTCTTGAAAAACTTTCAAGATACTCTTCATCAGGTTCTTCAACAAGATCTTCATGCTCCAATGCTTGCTTTCCTTTCCTTGCTACTTCTGCTTCTTAACTTTTCAACTCTTGCATATCCTTCAGAGCCAATTCCTGGACTCTGAGTAAATCAATCAATGATCCAGGACTCATTGAGTTGATGTCTTTAGTTTCCTCTATAGAATGTGAAATTTCATTCCAATCCATAGGCAAACTCCTCGGCAACTTGCTTACAAGCTCTTTGTTGCTGAGTTTGTTGTTGTGCTCTTCAAGCTTGCTTGTGATAGCTTGAAACCTTATGTTCATTTTCTCAATGCTCTCATTTTCCTCCATCCTAAACTCCTCATATTGATCTAACAAGCCATTTACTGTTGCCCACTGAATGCTTTCATTATCATCACTAATGAGGCACAGAGTAGTAGCTGTAGAACCAATACCAGAAGTTTGATTAGCCCCTGAAGTGGAAGGATTTTGATTGTTTCTCAGATCTTCATTTAAGCTCAGTTCATCTTCAAATTTCATGCTAAGATCAGCAACTTGTTGATGTAGCTTCTGCTTCCACTTATCCATGTTTTGAGCCATGGAGGTTTTCTCCTTTGGATCTTGACTGTCTCACGGTTAAGTGATTTACCAACAGAACCGGAGCTCTGATACCAATTGAAGGTGCGTGGAGAAAACACAAGAAGGGGGGTTGAATTGTGTTTTGGATATTTAAAAACTTTTCCAAGATGTTTAAATCTTTTCAGAGTCTTTAAAGCACAGCGGATTATTTACACAATTAACTCAAGGCGTTATGAATGATGAAGGAGTAAATGAGAGAGTGAGAGAGAGAAGAACACACAACAATTTATACTGGTTCCCCTCACAAATTGAGAGTACTCCAGTCCCCTTGTTTCCAAGAGAGTTCCACTATAATCACACGGATTACAAAAGTTGCTCAAGTACACAAGCTCAAGACTTCCTGCTCTTAGTCACACAAGACTTATAGAGACTTCCTTGCTTTGATCACACAAGATCAAAGACTTCCTTGCTCAAGCACACAAGCTTGAGACTTCCTGCTCTAAGTCACACAAGACAGAGAGACTTCCTTGCTCTGATCACACAAGATCAGAGGCTTCTTTGCTCAAGTACTCAGGCTCAAGACTTCACTGCTCTAATCACTAAGACTGAGACTTACGTGCTTCTACACTAAGCAGAAGACTTTCATGCTTCTACACTAAGCAGAAGACTTTCTTGCTTCTACACTAAGCAGAAGACTTTCTTGCTTCTACACTAAGCAGAAGACTTACTACTAACTTAAGAGCTTAAAACTTATTACAAACATAATAACTTCAGAGGCTCTAAGCTAGTTTCTATGCTCACTTCATTTGAGAGATATTATCTATTACAATTCAAATGCTCACTTTCTTCTGAGAGATTTTATCTAATATTGAGCGCTAGTCTTCAATTCTTCCTTTGGCATATTTATATGAGTTGAGAAAGATATTGAGACGTTGGAGAAATTCCCGTTGCAACTTGGACAGCTGTAGACATTGAAGATCCGTTGAGTAAAGCCACGTCTTCCTTTGCAGAGAAGCTTCACCTTTGCTATCTGTCCAATGGTACAGTTATAAGGTACAACTAGCTCCTAGAGAGAGGGATCACATCCTTTGTGACCGTTGCATTTTAGTTGACCTTAGAACAAGTCATCAGGCTTGATAAGTTGTAGTTGATGTAGCCCTCTGATGACTGGAATTCCCTTTGCTTCTGATGAACCTTTGATAACTTGGAGTCTGATTGGTCTTTGAATGGTTGGCCTCTGATAGTCTTTAGTAATTCAGATTCTGAACGCCTTCATCCTCTGAATGACTTATGATTCTCAGACAGCCTCTGAACTCTTGTAGGCTTCTGAACATCCTTGAGCTTCTGAACTCCTCTGAGTCCCTGAATAGCTTTCAGACGTTCTGATCTACTTTGAGCTTCTGAACTTTGTATAGCTTCTGACCACGTTGTAGCATCTGAACTCTTTCAGAGTCTTAAATATTCAGACTTCCATTGGTTTCATCAGAGTTTAAATTAAGTGTGCTCTTGATTAAACGTTGAATTCTCCTGCACTTAATTTAAACATTAGTACCATCAATTGTCCATTTAATACTTTGTTATCATCAAAACTTAAGGGTGTGTATTAACACATATTTTGTTCCAACAGCCACAAGCCACGTGCCCGGCGCCTTGCTTAATCATAGGAGAAAGTTGTTTGAGTTGTGGGGGCCACGTCTCCCTTTGATATTTCTTTCCACCCACGTGAATGAAAAAACCATGAACGGTGGCCACATGAACCATGGCTGGCGCCATGTGTTGTGTGTGAGGCGTTGGGCACAAGTGCCATGGCAGGCGCCATGCACTTGTGTCTTGGCTATTGTTTTGACTTCTAGTCCCATAAAACTCATGTTTTGCTAAATTTCGGCTGCATCTGTATTTCCATAAAATGTAATAATTATTTTATTGATAACACAATAATTTAGAGAAAATATTAAAATATAAGACAAATAATATTAAATAAATAGTGCATTTTTCGGTGTTATCAAACTCCCCTAAACTTGAACCATTGCTTGTCCTCAAGCAAAAAGATATATCATTTAGTGATAGAGAAAACAAAACAAAAAGATTTTCCAAGAGTAGTATAAAGGTCTAAATATAGTTTTTAACCTATTAGGAGAAAGATAATCGCATCTATAAACCAATGGAAACTTTGGTCAAATAAGCTTGACTAAGTTTGACCAAAGTTTAATAGACTAGTATAAAGGTCTAAAACCTGATTCGAATGGAAATCTACCATTTTTTGAAAAAATAGATGGTTTATAAAGGTCTAAATATAGTTTTTAACCTATTAGGAGAAAGATAATCGCATCTTTAAACCAATGGAAACTTTGGTCAAACAAGCTTAACCAATTTTGACCAAAGTTTAATATACTAGTATAAAGGTCTAAAACCCGATTCGAATGGAAATCTACCCTTTTTGAACAAATAGAAGGTTTATAAAGGTCTAAATATAGTTTTTAACCTATTAGGAGAAAGATAATCGCATCTTTAGACCAATGGAAACTTTGGTCATACAAGCTTGACCATGTTTGACCAAAGTTTAATAGACTAGTATAAAGGTCTAAAACCCGATTCGAATGGAAATCTACCTTTTTTTGAACAAATAGAAGGTTTATAAAGGTCTAAATATAGTTTTTAACCTAAAAGGAGAAAGATAATCGCATCTTTAAACCAATGGAAACTTTGGTCAAACAAGCTTGACCAAGTTTGACCAAAGTTTAATATACTAGTATAAAGGTCTAAAACACGATTCGAATGGAAATCTACCCTTTTATGAACAAATAGAAGGTTTATAATGGTCTAAATATAGTTTTTAACCTATTAGGAGAAAGATAATCGCATCTTTAAACCAATGGAAACTTTGGTTAAACAAGCTTGACCAAATTTGACCAAATTTTAATAGACTAGTATAAATGTCTAAAACACGATTCGAATGGAAATCTACCCTTTTTTGAACAAATAGAAGGTTTATAAAGGTCTAAATATAGTTTTTAACCTATTAGGAGAAAGATAATCGCAGCTTTAAACCAATGGAAACTTTGGTCAAACAAACTTGACCATGTTTGACCAAAGTTTAATAGACTAGTATAAAGGTCTAAAACCCGATTCGAATGGAAATCTACCCTTTTTTGAACAAATAGAAGAGTTTATAAAGGTCTAAATATAGTTTTTAACCTATTAGGAGAAAGATAATCGCATCTTTAAACCAATGGAAACTTTGGTCAAACAAGCTTGACCAAGTTTGATCAAAGTTTAATAGACTAGTATAAAGGTCTAAAACCCGATTCGAATGGAAATCCACCATTTTTTGAACAAATAGAAGGTTTATAAACGTCTAAATATAGTTTTTATCCTATTAGGAGAAAGATAATCGCATCTTTAGACCATTAGAAACTTTGGTCAAACAAGCTTGACCAAGTTTGACCAAAGTTTAATAGACTAGTATAAATGTCTAAAACCCGATTCGAATGGAAATCTACCCTTTTGTGAATAAATAGAAGGTTTATAAACGTCTAAATATAGTTTTTAACCTATTAGGAGAAAGATAATCGCATCTTTAGACCAATGGAAACTTTGGTCAAACTTGTTTGACCAAAGTTTAATAGACTAAGATCTCATGGAAAACTTACAGCGGCTTGCTAAACAAAAGCTAAGAGAAAAAATAGTAAGGGTATTACTAGCATAAAATCTACAATTGGATTCAAAAAAGCGTAGGCTTCAGGTAATTTCGCTAAGAAAAAACTACTTGAATAAAGGGCAGAGTGAATACAAATACAGACCAAGCTAAAGATATTAAGCATAACAAAAATGTTGACATTTCTTTTAATCTTTTCACAAATGAATCTAACTTCTTTGATTATTCCTTTCAGCGTGGAATCACTGTGCTAATAATAAACATGTCCAAATCTACTTCCAATTTTTCACTTTTGAATGACATGAATATGTATCCAAAAGAGTATACAATAAAAGATAGTGTACAAACAACAATTCCAAGTAACTCAATGGATAAACAAATGAGGGAAGAGTACCATTTGACACCAAAAGATGGAAACATTCAAAGTGATGTGTTGCTATTGAATGGAATTCCACTGAAGCTGACTGAAAATTTGGACATCCCAGAACTAAAGCCAATATTTGTTTCTTCATCTTCTCCAATCATAGTGGGGCCTGACTTCGTAGTGTTTGTGCATCAGAAAGACTTCGATGCACCAGCTTGTGCTTGATAGTTTTACTAATAGATAGGTGACTTGTATATATTTTTTTTTTTGACACAGACTTGTATATATATTAACTCTTTATAATCTTTTTTGATTTAATTTATAATGATAATTGATGTATAGTCCACATGTTATTTGCCATTTAATAAAAAAAACTATTACTTTTTTAGATTTTGAAATTGATATTTTAGTAAGTGTACTAAAAGTATAGCTAAGTGATAATATTTATAATAAGTTCGTCTTCACAGGACAATTCAATTAGAATAGATGTAGGAAGAAAGATAGAATTGGGGGATTTCACATGAGTAAAAATAGTAACAATAAAAACAATAAAGATAAAGACAAGCAACTGAAGAGCTTAAGCATTATAGCTTCATTTGTGACTTTATCTATTTTCTCGGTGTCATAGTATTCAAGGAATATTTATACATGAAGGTAAGTGTCATCTTTTTGTGCACGTGAAAATGTGTTTTGATTTATTTGAAAAATCACATCAACATCTATTTAAAATTTGTTAGTCCCCATAAAACAAGAAACTTTTCAAAACACAATCTTTAGTCATAAATAGAAGTAAAAATAGAAAAGTAGTAAAAAAAAAACAGCAAGATAAAAGATTTTGATATAAACAATATATAGAAAAAATGTTATAACTCAATTCTTGGAATAGTCCTCGGTAATTCTATGATTGAAATAAAAATTATCAATCTCATAAAAACTTGTGAAAAAACTTGTGCATAAAATAGATAATTACCTGAAGCACATGGTACTTGATCAGATAATATAGTTACAAATGTCAATGCCTTGACCTCTTGGTCCTTCGGTTTGATGATCTAAGATTGATGTATCATGGCTTCTTAGTTACAAATCGTAATCTTCCAAATTGAGTCTCACCTCCCAACAACTAAGATTCCTAACTATGATTACGCTTTAGAATTCTAATTTTCCAATTCTAATTATCACGACCAACCTCACCTCTCGGTCCTTCGTTGGTTCTTTAGAATCGAATAATTGTAAACTTATGATACATAGTAAAGCATAATAAGAATTTAGATGAGATTATTTAGAAATTCCACCAACAAAAGCATAAAAGAATGGACTATGAAAAATATATTCTTGGACTACTTTTCATAATCCTATAAGACGAAGATAATTACTCACATGAAAATGTGAGCAGTTGCAAAATAAAAATGAAACAAAAAAGTAAATATAACTTAGAAAATATATATATTATAGAACTTTGAATAGATTACAAGAGTAAGAAGTGATTTTTCCTTTGACATAATGTCCTATTGATAGCCGAGAGGATGTCAATTTCAGTTAATTTAGTAGTCACTAAGGGGTCATTACAAATTTAGTACATTAAAGCATGAATTGAAGAGACGAGAACTGGCAAATTTTGAGTTTTGACCTGCCACGGTCGTGGCAAAGAAACACTACAGGCGATGGCGGGGTCTCTTGCACGCATCCTACATCTACTGAATTGCCTGCCACGGCCGTGGTAGAGCACCACGGGTCGTGGTAGGATCCAAAGTGTATTAACTTGACTTTTCAGGTGCATCCGTTTTAGTGATGGTATTTTGATCTTTTGGCTACGTCAAAACTTGATTTGCTTTGTTTTTTCACTTTCTTTTAATTAAGGAGGTATTCCACTGCCATAAAACAAGTCTTGAACTTGAAGGCACCATTATATGCTTCAAAACTATTCTTTTCTTCACATTCCAAGAATTTATTCCTAAGAATTGAAAATAAACAAAAACAAGTAAAAAGTCCTAATAAACGTAATTACAAATTTAATTTATTTAATTAAAATACTACTAAAATCATGTATATTTGCATGTCAACAAAAATTCATTTTTTGTTGGTTAATAAAGTTTAAGTGAGAGAATAAAAATTTAAGAAAAGGTAAGTTGTATAGCCTGTTAGTGTCTTTGGCCTTTTTTTCCTGGATTTTTATCTATCTCAGTTGAAAAAAAAGATTATCAACATTTAAATTTAAAATATTTGATTCCAAAACAAAAATTAAATATTTGGAATTGGAATGAAGTTTGAAATGTAAGGTTATACGTATATTTATTTTTTTTATAAATTAAACGGATTTCGTAAATTCAATTTAAAATTATGATTGTTTTTGTTCTCTTTTCAATTTGTGATGTGATTTAGATAATGAATTTTTATAAATAGACGAAATGAAAATAGTTATTGAAAATTCTCACATAAGTAAAGAAAGTTAAGTTTAAACTCCCGTTACAGTGTCACCTAATAATTCTTTCTTTAAATATGAACGGTCAATTGTAATTGTTAAATTACATAATGTTATGTGAATCTTGATATGCCTTTTCTTTCAATGGGGTAAGAGTGTTAACCTTTTTATATTTCCTAATGTTAGCTATTTAATCATATCTATAATTTTTGCAAGAAAAATAAGATTTTAGGTCACTCTTCCTTTAAGTATATGTCAATAAGGTAGCTGTTTAGAGACTCAAAGATCCTTGAACCATCAGATAAGGGTCACTTGGTGGGTTGTTTCTTTCTTTGCTTTGCTTGTAGGTGTAAATTTTCCTTTCCCAACCTGTCTCTATGTCCTACACCCTCCCTTAAAAAAATATTATATCCTACAAAAAGGAGAAGCTTTCTTTGAAGCACAAAATAATCTCAATTGCACTCATCTGTTGTACATATACTCAATCGATGCAAACAATATTTATAGTACGTATTATTTTATTTTTGAATTTTTGATGAAGAGCAAAGTGTTACTCTTGTGGTGTATAAAATATATATCAATTGGGATAGGTAATTAAATAGGAAATAATAAAGACCTCGTGGCCCAAATATAAAGTAGGTAATGAAATATCCTGTCAAAAACAAAAAAAAAAGTAGCAATGAAATAAACAATACTTTAGCTATAGCCATAGGTTCTTTTTTTTTTTTTAAAAGACAAAATTTTATTAATAAGTGAATTATAGCTATAGGTCATTGAGACCTGTTTGGTGGATGCTAGCATTTTACTTATAATTATAATTATAATTATAATGGAAAACTCAAAAATTAAATTGATTTTTGAAACAAGCCAAATTTAAATTGTAAAAAGATAATAAGAACGTGATAATAAAAGAGTTGTTAACATGTCTTTCTTCCAGAAAAAAATTTACACTTACTTTTTAAAATTATCCATTTAAATGTACTCGGACCTTGCATAAAAAAGAGAAAATAAGTGCTTTGTCGATGACTTGATGATTAGTCTCATAATAAATCAAAAGAGCTTAAGTCGTGAGAATATTTTATAAAAGGAGTTCAAAAATAAATGATCATTGTAGGAGCTCCATCACTGACCGTCATAGATTACTAGAGCTCCAACATTGATCATTGTAGGATCAATGGAGCACCTACACAGCCACTGTGGGATCACAGCTTAGCCATGGACCGTGCAACATCAACCACCATCAGTTGTGAGGTGTTAAATAGGTATAATATTTTATTAGTTTTATATATATAAACGCCTAAAAAATTGACTTGTATAATATTTTTGTCGAACTGACACTAATTTGTCATTGACTTAGGTATATGGATAAAGAAGATCGCAAACTTTTACTTCTAAAATTTGTCCTCTATCATTTTTAGAGTATATTTGTGAGAAGGTTTTGAAGGGTTTTTGAAAGTTAAATTAAGACTATGTTTTAAAATATATTGCATTTTAAAAAATATTAATAACATAATAATATATATGAAAAATGATCAATTTTAAAAATCATTTTATAGTGTTGTAATTTGAAAGAGAAAAGCATGTCTCTCTTCTTCAATCCAAGCTAACAACCCTTAGTATTGTTGTGTAGTAAGAGAATTCATAAAATTAATATCTTAAGATTTTCGTGTAATGATGTTGTGTTTCTCTTATATGACTTGTTCTTAAAAATGTGGATGATCTTTTAAACCCTCTGATAACTCGGTAATAATATTAGAGTCAACAATGTTAACAGCAAGTATATGTGTGAATGAAAAAACATCAAACTTTTTTTTTTTTGTAACATTGAGTCATAATAGTAAAAATTTGAACAAAAGTTGGGTTTCGTCTTTTGAAGAAAGTGCGTTTTCCTTGTTGTAAAAAGCACATAAGTTTCAATCATTGTAGCCACGCTCCAAATCCAATTATTTAAGCAAAACTTGTACGTGTAGTAGATTCTAGTATTTCTTTGTCTTATAACACCTGACCAAGCTAGATGGTAGGACAAATTATAAAACAAGTTTTGAATTTACACCATAGAAGTAGCTGATTAGGTAGGTTAGAAATAAAGTTAGGTGGTGACAAAATAAGTGATTGTAAAATAGGTATTGCTTCAAATAAAGATAATTTTTAGCCAGATTTTATTTATTTAATGGCTGAATTTTGAATTATTGAACCATTTTTCGTGATAACTAGAAAGTTAACACAAAATTGTAGTGCTAATATTAGATAGAACATACCATTTTGGTCATGAATTTTATGTTTATTTGGTGACTATAGAGAAATATTTGTTTAGAGAAATGAATACATTAAATAAATCTTAGTTATTATACTTCCTCCGGTCTCAAATATAAGCAACAAAACAAAAAAATTAAAAGTCTCAAATATAAGTAAAAGTTTACTTCAATCATTATGTTTTATGTCATTATTCCAATTTTACCCTTTTTAAATATTGATTCAACCACTTATAAAAAAAAAAAAATATTGACTCAACCAATAAATGTAATGTTCTACACTTTCCAATAAGGGTATAATTGAAAATAAAATATTTTTTATCTTCAATCAATGCACTTAACCTACTTTCTTAAAGGGTGTGTTTTTTTGAATTTTTTCTTATATATAAGACTAGATGGAGTAAGTAATTAATTGTTTTTGACAGGCGGTTATGGAGAACTGCAAACTCTGACACTTGTTGTGGGTCAAGGAAGCTTATTTGTGTTTGATGGGTAGAGTAGATGAGGGCGCTACCGAGGAGGGACATGTTGATTTTATTTGGATAAAAAATGAACCTTTAAAGGTTTCAATTTTTGCTTAGTGTTTTTGACGGACTGACTATACCAACGAAAGACAATTTAATAAGAGGGAGAATTGTGAATGTTAGCTCTCAATTTAGTAGTCTTGATTGTGGTTTGTTGAGTCTATCATATTTTTTTTTTAAAAGGTATGAGTAAATACTCAAACACCAACTACATAAAAGTTGACCGTACAATGTTTATATATATATATATAAGATAGGATAATTACACTTGAATGGAAGGTAAACGGGCAACTAGTTGCACCACTAATCCTTTTTGGATGGCAAATCCAATCCGCTTAAAAACTACATCTACAGACTTAGGAGACACCACATTGCTATGCATGACTCTTTGAACTCTATGCAAAATATTCACAGCATCTGGTGGTAGGAAACCAAACGTATCAAATGCAAATGGTATAAATGCATGTTGGTTATCAGCACACGCTTTGTCACTTTCTCATGTTTAGCCACTTTGCTTGAAGCAGCTTTGAGGACCGCCTGTCCTACAGTAAAATCCTCAGTCGTCAATCCCACAAGTGGGGAAACTCCAGTCAAGTCAACACATGCATGTTTTCCTCCTACCCACCCGTACACCAGAACATCGGCTGACCTCAATGTAGATCTTCCCTCTAGTGGGTCAGTAAAGAAGTTCACAGACGCCTCTTTCTTCACAGATATTCATGCGCGCTTAAGAATATGTGTAAGTTCTCTCTCAAGTAAATTCTTTTCATACACAAAAATTAGATTAAATTTCTAACAAGTGCAAAACACTTGTATACAGTTATACCAAAATTCATTCTTGCTCAAAATGGAATAGGTTGATACTTAGACTGTTTGGTAAAAATGACGGATGACATATAAATTAACTGATAGTTTAAAACTTGTAGCGGATGGCCGATGTCTATTAGTTTATAGTTTATAATAACTAATAGCCAGTGATCAATTACATTTGTTAATCCTTCAAAATAACTTGACATCTGTATCCAACAATTATCCATTCCATCAAATATCAAAAAACAAAAACATAAACAAAATCACATAAACAGACACATGACATAACCAAAAACATACAGAGAGAGAGGAACCAACCAAAACAACCAACCACCATAATTTGTCACTTGCTTCCACCAACACAACACAACACAACCACCAACAACAATGCCCCATCGTAGTAACTCGTGGCACTCATCGCCACCGTTAATCAGTCCACCACTCCTCATCATTATACTCCCTATCCTCGCCTTAACCCTCCTTTTCCTCACCGTCCCTCCCCTTCTCTCCACCGCAACCACCATTCTCCAACACACCTCCCTCAAAACCAACTGGAACATGAACTCCCTCAACATTCTCCTCGTCGTCTTGGCCATCTTATTCGGCATTTTCTCTAGAAAAAACGACGACGATTCATCTTCTTCCCAGCAACAAATCCAAAACGACGCCGTTCCAGATCAAAACGACGCGTTCCGCAGAGGTTCAGTTTCAGAGTCGCAACAATGGTATGGATTTTCCAGTGATGAGAGAAAAGTGTTCGATGAAAGTTCGAATCAGTTACAGTCACCGGTTACCGGTGTTAACCGTTTGAGAAGGAGTAGTAGTTCTTATCCAGATCTACGTCAGATTGAAACCGGTGATGATCGTTACAAGTTTCGTTTCTTTGATGATTTTGAAATTGAGAAACAGTTTCGTTCTCCGGCGAGAGCTACATTTTCTGTCTCCGACCACCGTAAACGGTTGCCGGAGTATCGAAGTCGACAAGAAGAATTACAAGAAGTTCACGTTAAGGAAATTCCGGTGGATACTCTTGAGATTCGTTCTTCTTCTCCGGTGATGTCGCGTTCACCTCCTTCGCCACCACCACCGCCTTCTCCACTGGTTTTATCTCGGCGTCGTTCAATCCAAATGCGTCGGAGTGTGGACAGTAGGAGTGAGATAACTGAGGTTGAAGATCAAGAGTTCACGAGGTTACAGTCTCGGCCGGATAATCCTCCGCCGCCGCCTTCGCTGTCGCCTTCACGGTTATCGGCGAAGACACGATCGGAGAAGACGGAGCGAAGGAAGAGTAATGTGAAGAGAGAGATAGCAATGGTTTGGGCTTCTGTACTTTCTAATCAGAGAAAGAGAAAGAAGAAGCAGAGACAGAAAAACGATCACAATCACCGTTATGATAATGTTGAGGAATTAACAAACAATACGACAGCGCCACTGATGACTCCGCCGCCACCTCCTCCGCCACCTCCACCTTCAGTTTTTCAAAGTATATTCAGAAAAGGACTTGGCAAGAACAAGAAAATTTATTCAGTGCCAGCACCGCCACCACCTCCTCCGCCATCGAGGAGATCGTCTAGGCTGAAGAATCAAATCCCTCCACCGCCACAGACTCCTCCACCGGCATTACCACGCCGGAGAAGTAACACGAAGCCTCCATTACCGAACAAATCAGGCAACTTAATCAACGAGACGGTAAATGCCGGCAACCAGTCACCATTGATTCCAGTTCCACCACCTTTACCGCCATTCAAGCTACCGGCGATGAAGTTCGTAGTTCGCGGTGATTTTGTTAAGATACGAAGTAACCAGAGCTCGCGAAGTACATCGCCGGAGCGGGAGCATATTGATGTGGAAGTTTCAGAAACCACAACCGTTACTAATGCCGTTATGATGAATCATAACGGCAACGTGACTGAGTCCGTTTTCTGTCCAAGTCCCGATGTGAATGCGAAGGCTGCAACATTCATTGCTCGTCTCCGGGGAGAATGGAGGCTACAAAAGCTTAATTCCATCAAGGAGAAAGGCAATGCCTCATTGCCTCTTGCAAGAGATTAATTACACTAATTACGGTTTTCAATGTTCTTATGCGACTGCAGTTGAGTCCGTATCTGCTGCATTTGACGGCAATTCTCTGCATTATTAAGAACTGCGATGCAATCGCGCGGGAATGTGAATCTGTGATCGCTATTTAAAACCCTACACTACACTTTGTAGAAAGATCTATTAAGAATTTGGGCTCTAGTTATGGTTTTTTGGTTCAATTATTAGAGCCTACTGAACAAGTATTTTTTGAGAGAAACCCATTTGGATTGGTCGGGTGATATTGGCTTGGGACTTTAGAGTGTGCTCCTTCTAAAAGTCTTAGGTTTGATTCTCTCTCGTGTCAATTTAGGTGGGCAACTTAAAAAAAGTATTTTTTGAGAGATTTGAGTTTGGTTTTGATTTTTTAAACGGGTAAACCGGGTTTTATCGGTTTTGTTGATTGATATTGATCTATGGTTTTTTGTTACTATGATCCTAAAGATCATGCATTAGAATTTAAGTATAACAAATTTGTATAGGAAAATAGCGAGGTTAAGCTCTAATTCTGTTTTTGATTTCTTATTAGAGCCTTCACCTAATTTATTTGGAGTGTGAACTTATGGTTTGGCACAGCTTGTATGTTTCTATAAATGAACATCTGATTGTAATTTTGAATAAAGATGTGATTTACTATTGGATATATGAAGCTAATTGGATTTTGCGACACTGACATATTCGATATTTATAATAATTTAGTGTTCTACTTTGGTGTTACTTGTAAGATTTGTTTTGCAAGAAAGAATAAAAAAGGTAACTCTCCTTTATCATTTGTGATGTACTATAGTTTTCAATTTAAGGATCACAATGAGGAAAGGAGGTTTCAATTTTCAAGCATGTACTATAGTTTTCAAGCTTAATAAAGGAGAACCACTTTTACTAAGAATCTTTGCTTTCTGTTGCCCAGTCAAATATGAAGTGAACAATCTATGTCCTAATCCATGTATAGCTTAATTAAAACCCCATACTTTCATTATTTCAATAATGAAAGAAACTCTTAAATTTTTTAGGTTTAAATGCAGTTTTGTCCTCTCTGTTTTGATTAAATTGGAATTTTACCTCCCGTATTTTAAAACTCGGACTTTTACCCTTCTGTTTTGTTTTTTTTTTTTTATTTTGCCCCCTAACATATTTTGCTTATGTGGCAGTGGTGATGTGTAATATTATTTTCCATGTCATTAATTATTTATTATTAAACATTATCTTATTTTTTTTAACGAAAAAATTACTAAAAATATTCTAAAAATTAAAACAAAAAATATCAAGTAAAAAAATCAGAAAAATAGTAAAATTTCGATTTAATCAAAACAGGAGGTAAAATTCCGATGAATATGTTGTACAATTTAGATTAATCATCCACAAATTTTAATTTAACTGGAAATAATATAGAAATTGTTAGATCGAATGTCGTAATTGGTATTCAAATTTCCGACTCTTCATTTGTGTGTGTAAATTTTTAATGATTATTGTCATTTTCTTTATGTCCAGAAAAAACAATTCAAATTCATCTTAACACAAAAAAAAAAAAAAACAATAAACCCATTTAATAGAGAGACACAAAATGTAGGCATGGTTGGAATTTATTGTGACTTTTATTCCTAGTGGTTAATTAATTTATATCCATTTCTTACTTTCAATCAAAAATTCAAACACTACTTAATTCATTTATCCATTTCTTACTTTCAATCAAAATTCAAACACCGAATGAATAGTTAATTGATACAGTTTTTTATGTTAAATTTGGTAGAGAAAATTATGGTTCGATCTCCCATAATTTAATTAGGAGGGAGCTAGAACCATTTAATGTCATAGTTGACCTTGAACCAGATTAAGTGGTCCAGGGGGGCGAACACTGTTAACCAAGATATTTGGCTCAATTGGTTAAAAATATCTCCCTATGACGGATTGTTCGGGAGAACCTGATGAAAAAAAAAAAAAAAATCCAAACACGATTTGGGGTAGGGATTGCAATGGGTAGGTTACGATAGTACATACACATCCACAAGTCCGTAGTTTGAAAAATACTCAATACTCATACCCATGTGGGTAACAACTTTTGTATCCATGCTCATATCACATGGGTAACTAAAAGCATACACATCCATTACACCCATTTGAGTTTTTTAAATGAACCCCACTTAATTTTTTTATATAACTTCACACTTTTCAATTATTTAAACAACTCAACTATTTATCAAAAACTCTTAAATGACTCCCATTAGACCCCACAAGTTTTTTTTATGTTAATATATACTCCCTCCGTACCACAATATATGTCACTTTGACACTTTTACACATATTAAGAAATGTAATCATTGTTGTATGGAAAAGAGAAATTATGAGTTGATTTACAAAATTGTCCTTCATTTATGGTATTGAAAAAATAAATTGAAGAATTGAAAGAAGAGAGAGTAATAAATAGTTAAGGGTATAATAGGAAAAGTTGCATTAAATGCTTCCTTGGTAATATAAAGTGACATATAATTTGGTACAAATTTTTTCCTCAAAGTGACATATAATTTGGTACGGAGGGAGTAATAAGAATGTAAAGTTGAAACAAGCAGAAGAGTAACGATGCATATTTTATAAATATTAATTTTTTATTTGTTTCATTGCCGGCATGCAGAAGAGAAACGTTCTTTGGCAGGGAAACGGATTCCCTGCTGTTACAGCAGGGCGCTGTAACAGTTAAGGACCGTCCGATCAGAATATGATGGTTGAGATCATTTCTAATAATTTTGTAAATAAATTAATCTGATCCGTTCGATCTGATAATTAACGGCCGAGATTTCAAACAACGTGAAACTGTGTGTTTTTGTACAGCAGCAAATCTTGGTCCCTTTGGCAGATGAACATTGTTGAGTTAGAGCACGGTAATGAAAGTTGAATTATCCCACAACACTAACACAAATAAGTTGGAAAATGTGTAGCAACGACTGAAAAGTGACGATAATCATGCTCTAAGTATCTGCACTTGTTATCCACACTTTTGCTAAATCGATTAATTATAAAATATCATGTCATTTTAATAAAATTAAAAAAATTCTAAACATTTTAATGTTGACTCATGAAAATTATAAACAAAATTATTATTAACCTCATACAAAAAAAAATTAAATATCATATTATTTGTGCTTTGTACTCAAAATACTGATTTTTACCATATTTATTGTGTATTTTTTAGGGGTACCACTGAGTATCCCTAATTTGCTGAATAGATTGTCAAATGAAACATGCCTTAATTATGGTATTATAAGAGAAGCTATTTTTGGCTTATTAATTCTGATGTGTTTGTCCTTTTTTTTGGTTAGTGTGGCGATAACTAATAAAGAGAATGTATCCTATCAATTTATTTTTCTTCAATTTCACATCTCAACTCTCAATTGACTTTTCTCCATTTTTTTTTAAACTTTAGTATTATTCTATATTTATAATTTAATGGTCTAGATTCAATATTATTTCCTCATATTTTTTTTTCCACATGAGAGCATCAATCTCAACCCATAAGTATGTGTTTATCTTGTTTATCTTATAAGCCTTTGATATTTTCTGCTCATTGGGATTGGGTAACCATATCTCAGTTAAAAAATCAAAGCAATCAAATAAATATCACTTAAAAAAGGAACAATAAATAATAGAATTTGGATGTGTACAACTCAACTTTATCAAGCACGAACAAATTATGATGAATTTCTTTTTTTTTTGGTACATTTATCCAAATGAATTCTAATAATAAATGACAATAATTTTATGCTTTAAAATAAAGGCGTATACAAAGAAGTTGACAGGGATATTGAAAAGATGTTTATGATTAGATAGTATGTTTAATTATTTTGTGGATTTTTTTTTTAAGAAGCCAAAAGAAATATATTAAAATAAATTAAGCACAAGATGTGCCTAAGTAAAAGAGTTCATACACAAAGAAACCAACAAAGATTAGGATTATCTTGTGTTGAGTCCTATACAAATTTTAGGATTTAGCATCCAATGATTTAGATCAAAACAAAATCTTTTTTTCTTGCCTTAAACCACCACCATACTTACACTTTGATGGTAAAAACTAACCTATCAATAGTACCTACATTTCCACTAAACACTCTATTGTTTCTTGCTTTAAAATAGCCTTTTGAATTGAAAAAATAAATTATAATTGAATCTTTAAATTTGTCAATAGTTTATATTTGGATTCCTAAACTAAAAAGTTTTTAATTAGATCTCTAAACTCTTACTCCCTCCGTCCTATATTATAAAGGAAAAATGACCATTTTTTTGTCCCAAATTATAAGGGAAAAAACAACTTTCAAGAATGTTTTTTACTTATTCTTATAAAATTAAATGCAAATTGCATTTAATTTTTTTTCTCTCTCATTTTCTCAATAAACAACAACCAATCAAATTTGTTTTTACATCTTCCCCATGCAACTTATTTCAAGAAAAACCCACAAAACCATATTTCAAATTCTCAAGTTTTGGTTTTCTTAATAAGTGTGTTTTTTTTTTTTCTTATAATATGGGACGGAGGGAGTATATAATTTACAATTAAGTCCTCATAGTTTTTAAAATAATTTTTAATTAGTCTCTCAACTTTTAAGTAATTTATAATTGTATCCATAAAGTCATGTGTTAAATATGACTTTTAAAGTCATATATATCCATTACAAAAAACACCATCAATCAATTATATATATGCATGACACTACCAACCAATTATGTAGTTTAAATTAAAAAAAAAATTAAAATTTTAATACTACCTGTCCCTAATTATAAGACTTTGTTTGACAAAAAATTACTATTCATTTATCTTGTTTTGATCGTATTTTTTTAATAATATATAAATGTAAATATTAGCATATAAGATCTTATTCAATTTGTTTTGATGAGTATTTTGAAAATATTAAGTTTTTATTATTTTTACAAATAGACAATTAAAGATATTAATGATCAAAATTGTGCATTTGCGTACGTGCGGTGGTCAAATAGGATCTTATAATTAGGGACGGAGGTAGTATTAATAAAGGGAAATTCTAGCGTGAAGTCACCAAAATGTTTTTAGATCTGAGCCTTAACGTATTTCGTATGGTTTATGTGATTTTAAACATTGATTTCAGTTTTAAAATGTTCAGAATAGGTCGGGTTTCACGTAAGGTCGCCGGGTCGAACTCTGACCGGCCGGTTGGAGGTTGAAGGCAACCAGTTTTTGATAAAAACATAATATTTCAAAATATAACTATTTATGTATATTTATTGAAAGATAAATGTAAACATGCGACTTTAGTGCAGTGGATAACATAATATTTCAAAATATAACTATTTATGTATATTTATTGAAAGATAAATGTAAAAACATAATATTTCAATTTTTTGTGAGGGGGAGGAAGGGGAGGTAATATAGCTTAATTTTTGCTTCCCCCTAATTTGGGGGGATTTGGAGGGGAGGGGAGGGAAACTAAAATCTAATTACTTATATTGACAAAATTACCCTAAATTAATTTGTTAAAATCCTAAATTATCCTTGTTGGAATATTAAAAGTGTATATTGACAAAATTATCCTTGTTAAAATACCTCCCCTCCTCTCTCCTCTTTTGAACTAGATACATTAATCTTACACTTAATCTAAAAAGTAACTTTTAACACTGATCTTTAATTGAAGGTTATACTCCGATTGTAGTTAATAATTTAAAAATTATAAAAATAGATAAAAAAATATAGGCTTTAATGCAGTTTTGATCCCCCTATTTTGAAAAACTTGAACTTTTGATCCCCCTATTTTAAAAGCCAACTTTTTGATCCCCTATTTTGAAAAACTTGAAGTTTTGATCCTCCAACTCATTTTGGTCAAATTTGTGATGATGTGTCAACCACATTGATGACGTGGCAGTGTCTATGTGTCAATCTCATATTCCATGTCATTATTTTTTTAAAATAAAATATTAGGTATTAAAAGTATTAAAAAATTAAAATAATTAATTAATTAATAATAATTAAAAAACAGTAAAATTAACCTCTATAAATATATATGATTAAAAATCAATAAATTATCCCAATTTATAATTAAAAATCAGTAAATTATTCAAATATATAATTAAAAATCAATAAATTATCCCAATATATAATTAAAAATCAGTAAATTATTCAAATATATAATTAAAAATCACTAAATTGTCCAAATATATAATTAAAATTCAATAAATTACCCAACTATATAATTAAAATCACTAAATTGCACAAATATATAGTTAAAATCCAATAAATTACTCAAATATATAATTAAAAATCATTAACAACAATCTAATTCTCATCATCATCATCATCTACATCACTCTCACTAGCAACATATTCAGAATCATCCTCACTTAAGTCTTCAGGTTCCTTTTCACTTACTCCCGGTTCTTTTTCCCTTGTTTCAGCCTGTTTCTCTGATGGCCTATACAAACAATAATAAAACACTGTCATATAAAACCTTGGACATGTTTCTTTCAAAATGGAATCAAACACTAAAACCCTAAACATTTTTTTGTCCACCACCACTATTAAAATAATAGCAACTAAGTAACAATGGAGGACCATAACTTTTATTAAATGAAGACAACCGAAAGAGACGATATGGACCATAACAACTACTAAATTAAGTGTCTGTCAAACAAAAAAACTACTAAAATAAGTGAATACCACAAACATACCTCATACAATAATTCATGTTTTCCATCTTCTTGTTCAACTTTGCGATGACTTCAAAATATTATCTTGTAAAGCGAGCGTAATGATGAACACGAGCGGATGATGAATCAAACAGAAAATTGATAACATGCAGATGAATGATGAACACGAGTGTGATGATGAATCAAAGAAGATGAAAGATTGAGACAGAGATCGTCGAAGATGGGTGGCGCTAGGGTTCCATGATTTGGGAGCTGAGTTACTATTTGTGCGTGTCTGATTCTTCTGTGATTCTTCCCTTTTGATCATCTGCGTTTTTTAATTATTGTTAATTATTTAATTAATTATTTTATTGTTTTAATATTTGATTTAAAGATTTGATCAACAAAAATATTTGATTTAAATATATTGTTTTAATATTTGATTTAAAGATTTGATAAAAAAAAAATTAATTTAAATATATTGTTTTAATATTTGATTTAAAGATTTGATAAAAAAAACTGATTTAAAAAAAATTAAAACATAATATTTTATTTAAAAAATAATGACATGGAATATGAGGTTGACACATAGACACTGCCACGTCATCAATGTGGTTGACACATCATCACAAATTTGAACAAAATGAGTTGGGGGATCAAAACTTCAAGTTTTTCAAAACAGGGGATCAAAAAGTTGACTTTTAAAATAGGGGGATCAAAAGTTTAAGTTTTTCAAAATAGGGGGATCAAAACTGCATTAAAGCCAAAAATATAAAAATAAAGTATATATAATTTACCTTAAGATTATACATCGGTTGAACTAGAGCACTATAGTCAAATCTTTAATTGAGAACTATATTCCAGTTCAACTGGAGTACTATTAACCATAATCTTTGACTGAGAACTATACTATGGTTAGACTAAACCACTATTAACCTTAGTTTTAGACCTAACCGATTCAACTGAAACAATATTAACTTTAGTCTTTGACTGTGAGTTATACTTTAGTCGAAGTTAATGAATTAAAAATTATAAAAATAAAGTCAAATTTAAAAATAAAGTATAATTTAACTTAATATTATACTTAGGTTAAACTGTAGCATTATTACTAGTGGTCTTTCACCAAGGGTTATATTTCGGTTGAAGCTAAAGTAAAATTTAAAAGCAAAGTATAATTGAACTTAAGATTATACTTCGGTTCAACTACAGCACTATTGACCCTATTCTTTGACTGAAAATTATATTTTTTAGGGAAGGTTTTAGTCTAGTTGAAATAAATGACTTAAAAATTACAAAATAAAGTATAATTTAATAATTTAACTTAAGATTATATTTCGATTCAACTAATGTATTGTTAACCCTAGTATTTGACTGAGAGATTATACTTCAGTTCAACTGAAGCACTATTAACATTAGTCTTTGCTTGAAAGTTATACTCTGAGTGAAGTTAATGACTTCAAAATTACAAAAATAAAGAAAAACTAAAAAAAATAAAGTATAATTTGACTTAAAATAATACTCTAGTTCAAATGAAGCATTGTAAACTCATACTCCGGTTCAACTGAAGCATTATTAACTATAGTCTTCGAGTGAGGACTATACTCCGATTCAACTGGAGCATCATTAACCCTAATATTTGACCGAGCAATATACCGCGGTTCATCTAAAACACTATTAACCATAGTCTTTGACTGAATATTACGCTCTTGTTCAATTAAAGTATTATTAACCATGGTCTTTGATTGATGACTATTATACGCCGGTTTTATAAAACATTTGTTTATTTTTAAAATACCATCATTAATTTAGTTTTTGACTTTTAAATCAACGGTGCTCGTTGCGTATTTTGTGTACTTATAACTACGAAAACAAATATTTGTGAACTTTAAATTATAAATACATCTTTTATTTGATAAAATAAAGGGTAAAAGCATGTTGTCGGAAAAAAAAAGAAGGGTAAATGCATGTTTATCCTCTATAAAATTAGCGAAATTTTATTTACCCCCGCATAATTTTTTTTAGAAAATTTCTCAAGCGATCCCCTATCTCTTTTCTACCCCCAATATTTCAATTTTGCCCCTGCAGAAACTTCGGTTCGAAAGAACTGAATTTTTTGGTAGTGCAAATTCAGAGGAATTTCGGTTCGTATAAACCGAGAAAAAAAAATTCAAGGCAGAAAATAAAGTTTATTCGTGTAATTTCCTAAAGTGACATATATTGTGGAACGGAGGGAGTAGGTCATTTATTTTGGAACGGAGGGAGTAATAAAGTTTGTAATTTCTGTCAAAATAATAATTTTAAAAAATATATATATTAGGATTGCCTTGAATTATTATTATTTTGTACCATTTATTCAATGTATTGTCAAACAAACAAAAAATTTAAAAAATAAATAATTATGAAAAATCGTTCTTATTAAGATTAGGATACATATGAAAATCTCATGTTACCCCTGCTTAATAATTTGACACATCATCATTTTCATGGATATTTTTTGTCATATTTGAAATTAGTAGATAATTTTAGAGTTTAATTGTTGTGCACTGTCGGTGTAAAGTTTGTTTGCACATACATTCAATGATGTGTTGCCACGTCATTTAATGGATGTGACACATCATGTATTTTTAATTACCATATGTGATATGTCGATATATTATTGGACGCATGTGTAAAATAACTTTACACTGACGATGCATATAAATTAAATTCATAATTTTAATATATTTTTTTAGGTGGTTACCCCCATTATACACCATTTTTGTAACTTATCTTTTAGTTTTCCACTCTTTTACAATATTATCCACATTTTTCATTATCTTCCATCATTCTTCTATTTAACATTCTCTGACAAAAAAATTCTCTATATTTTTTGTACATTTCTTGTTGTTTAATAATTTATGTAGCACTTGTATTTATACTCATATACAACCTTTTTTTTTTTGTTATTTCTACGAGACTTATATTTTTAATCATATATTAATAATGTTGTTTATTTTTTAATAATTTTACGGGTTATACTATATTACTTTTTTTTATAATATTCTAGATCATATATTAATACATGAACCTAATTATTTTGTTGATTTTTACGAGACCTATGTTTTCTATTTTGTTTCTATCTACGATATGTTTTGTTTTTATTTTTAAGTATATAATCTTTTTTATTGTGTTTATCTTATGTTATTTTAATATTTTTATATATTTTTTAATGAAATTAAATTGAAGGATATAAAACTTGAAACATGGTTAAAACTAAAAAGAATAGTATATTTATAAATTTGGTGGTTATCGATTTTATTTTTTTTATACTCCCTCCATCCTATATTATAAGCAAAAAAACTATTTTTTCTTGCCCCAAATTATAAGAAAAAAAAACAAACTTTTACCATTTCCAAGGTTTACTTTTACTTATTCTCATAAAATTTACTCTCTATTTTCTTTTCCCCATAATCAATAACCAATCAAAATTCTTTTTACATCTTTCAATGAAACTTATTTCAAGAAAACACACAAAGTCATAGTTCAAACTATCACATTTTACTTTTCTTAATAAATATGAATTTTTTTTTCTTATATTATGCGACGAAGGGAGCATTATATATAGTAGATTGATTGAGTTCACACAAAAAAACTAATTGAAAATATAATTAAAGTTCACGCAAAAATTTGTATTGGTGTAATGTGCAATGGTGCTGGACATTAACCCCTATTAATGACTTTCAAAATTCTATTGGTGCAAGGTGGATTCTAGGATGGGAAAGTGGAATAGGTCTCCCACCGTGGGAGACCACTTTTTTTGTAAGTGCATCATACACGTGCCTACACCATATCATTTTACTCTCCTCCTCCTCTCTTTTTTTTTTTTTGTCCACCTCTCCTCCTCCTTCATTCTAAAATTAAAACCCATAATTTCTTTTGACACAATTTTTTGCACCAGAAAAATATGAATTCAACTAAAAAAGACATTAACTTTCCACAATTAAGATCCCTCATGGTTCAAATGCGTCTACTATGAGTATGACCACACTATTTCCTTTGATAACCACTATCCCTATGTCATTTTTCTCATTGCCATTTACCTCCAAGGTATTGTCAATAACCAAATTCATGAAAACTGGACGAAGACACTGAGAGTAACAACAATCATATGATTGACATTCAACTTGATTTGAAGCTGATTGTCGATGTACTTCTTCAACTATGGTGGCTGCCCTGATCTGCTCATGGTGAAGAGAGCACACAATTAAAACCCAGATTTGGGAATTGGAGAAGCTTGAAGTTTAGTTGATTCATTACATCTACCATAGTTTGGTTGATTCATGTTAAATTGAAGATATCATTCATCAGCAATTTCTCACTTTTATTTTATGTTCACGAAATCCACAATTTCTCATTTTCAATGGAAATTAAAATAGCTGTTCAGTTTTCAATCTCTCATATTTTTTCAAATCGAATTGAAAAATACCATAGCTGTTCGTTTTCAACAGAAATTAAAATGCATATTGGAGACAAAAATTTAAAGAAATCAATCTAGAATTTTTTGTACGGGAGCTAAAAATAGAATGACACACCGTAAAAAAAATTTAAAAATTCCTGAGAATTAAAAAATTCTAGTTCCCTTTAAGAATTAAAAAAGGCGCTGGACCAAAAAAATAATAAATACATAAAAACTATAATAAAATAATTTTAATTAAATTTTATAACAGTTAACAAAATAATAAAATCAGGCATCCACATTACTTTTAAAATTATTTTTTAATGTATCTTTTATTTTTAAAATTTTATAAACTATTTTTTTAAAATCAATAATGATTAACCTTTTATTAAAAACAATAATACATTTATTAATTATATTTTTTTTATTTTTTAAAATGCCACATAAACAACTTTTAGTCAAAATACAAAATGGGGTAAACTTGACAAAATACACAATTGAAACGGCCAAAATTGCACAATTATAAAACTTAGGGGGTTAAAATGACATAATTAAAACTTGAGATGCCAAAATCATACAATTGTAAAATTTAGGAGATTAAAATTACATTTAAACCGAACCATAATTAAATTATTTTAATTTTAATTAAATTTTAGAACAATAAAAATTTGGTAGTAAGTGAGAAGTAACCTTATGAAACCTTTTTTAAAAATAAGGTAAAATTTAAAACTAAAGTATATTTAACTTAACATTATACTTCGTTCAACTGAAGAATGGTTAACCCTAGTATTTGCCTGAAGAATATACTCCGGTTCAACTGAAACACTATTAATTCTAGTCTTTGATCAAAGGTTATACTATGATTGAACTATATGATTCAATTTTTTTTTAAATAAATTATAATTTAACTTTAATTATACTTTGGTTAAAATAGTAGGGTTAGTATTTCAGCTAAACAGAAGTATAATCTAAAGTCAAGTTATACTTTATTTTTAAATTTTCCTTTATTTATCTAACGTTTAACTTATATGTTAACTTCAGCGAGAGTATACACTTAGTCAAATACTAGGTTTAATTGTGTTCAAGTCGAACCGCAGTACAATATTCGGTCAAATATCTAAGGTTAAGAGTGATTCAGTTGAATCAAAGTATAATTTTAAGTCTGTCGTACCCTAAATTTTGCCCACTTTTATAACATATGATTTATTATTACATTTTTCTTTGAATATGTGAGTTAGCCCATTTGGTATTAAAGTGAGTGTTCAAGGAGTTTTGAGTGTAAGGTCTTGAGTTCAAATCTTAGCTTTCCATCTTTTTGTATTATATTCAAAAATAATAAAAATTGTAGTTTTTATTTTAATTTTCGTTTTTCATTTTAGAGTTTCTTAAAAATATTTTTATTCTTTATTTTATGCACTTTTCTTACCAAAAATAGAATCCAAAATCATAAAAATAAAAAGAAAGTCAAAAGAACAAAAGGGAAGGTGAATCAAGGAGTTACGGTGAATCAATCCCAAAAGAGGAAATAATCATTTGCTCATAAACCTCATTCAACTCACATAACTCTCTTCAAAAGTCAAGCAATCATATTTCTAAACCTAAATCTTGTTCATATAAAAGCCAGAGATTTACACTTATCGAAGGGGCTGCACACAAGTCATAGAGGCAGAGAACACACGCAAGAAAGAGAGGCAGCAGTGCTGTTTTTCTTATATACCTCCACCTTCATTTTTTTCCAAAACCACAACAACACCATCATCATAATCATCACTTAAACTCACCCAAATTCTACACTACACAACACTATACCATAATCATCATCTTCGAACCAACACCTTCAACATCAATCTTCCCTAAAAAAAAACCATCCAAAATAATCACCATCCTCACCCCTCTCAAACCAATTTCACCAATAATAATCCCCAAAACAATCTGTAAACTTCAAAACCCATTACCAACAAAACCACTCATAAAGCTCGTAACTACCACCTTCTCCACCATTTCAATTCCATTCACCACCATTAACAACCATTTTTCATTACCAACCTTCGTTAGTCCAACAAAAGGAAAAAACGCAAGAATTGAATAGAGAAGCAAAAAGATTGTGCTTTGCCGCTGTCGTCCGAAACCGCTGCCGTCGTCCCACCGCTACAACTTCACCGTGAATCTGACGACACCACTTTGGTCGCCGTCGCACTCGCCTTCTCGTGGCCAATTTCTCTCTCAGGGTACCGAATTTCACTCTCTCCCTCGTGTTTGTCTCCAGGTTCTGTTTGTTTCCATCATTTATTTTTATTTTTTTCTTTTATTTGTTAGTTGTTTATTTATCTAGTTATTTATTTATTTATTTATTTAATTTTGTTAATTGGATTACTTGTGTGTTTTGGGGGGTATCTACTTAATGGATTTGCACCTTCTGTTGCCAAATTTTGCATGTGTGATTTGCTTTTGTCTTGTTAATACTATGTGCTAAAGTCATTTATTTCAAACATAACATGAAACATGTAAATAAATATGCCAACAATAATCAAGCATACAATATCATTTCTAACTTCATTTCAAATTAAACAATACTTTTATAATAAAACAATAAAAACATCAATTCTAATTCTTTCTCTTAAAGCACTTTACATCAAATATTTTTTTATATAGTAAACTCGAATGAAAAAGGAGTGGTTGGACGTATGGCCCTTTCTCTCCCCGGTTATCTGGATACTTGGTACTTGGCGTATGACTTGTGGTCCAGATAACCGTCATTCTAAAAAAGTAAAACATTCTTTTTTAAATAAACAATAAATGGATGAAAAAGAGATGGTTTGATGTATATCATTCCTTCTCCTGATTACCCGGGTTCTTGACGTATGACTCGTAACTTCGGTAGTTGTCATTCTAAACATTAAAATAAACTTCAACACACCAAACCTTACTATTCTCGCACCCCCGTGCGTTTATTTTTCAATCAAATAAACTTTTTTCGCCTAAGCGCGACTAACATATTTTCGTAAATAAAATCAACCAACCAACAATTATTTTCTACCCAGAACTGCGCGTAGCTTTGAATTTCCCACTACACCCGGAAATATGTAGGAGCGGGATTCATACATCCTGTCAAGCACACTAATAAAAAACTAACTTTTTCCCCATTGTATATAATAATTAATTAAAATCATGCAAGCAAATTAAACACTTTTTTTAACCCTAAAATTAACAAGAAGGTTCCCATTGAGTACAACGGATGCGAGGGGTGCTAATACCTTCCCCTCATATAATCGACTCCCGAACCTGGAAATGGTTGCGATGACCCTCTTTCCATCGCTTTCAAGGTTTTATCGATATTTTCCTTTTCCTCCGGAAATAAATAAAGTTCGGTGGCGACTTTACTGTCTAGCGAGCACTTTCCGCTCGCGCATTTTTCCACCCGCTTCTGCTGGCGACTTCACTGGGGACTATTAGAGAGTCAAGCCTATCCTTGCTAGTTTTAGGGTTATGGGTCCTCCCGATTGTTTGCTTGCTTTTACCGTGTTTTATTTCCTTTTTTATTGGTTTTATCTTTAAGCTTTTTTTTTTTTTTTTTTTGTGTTTTATTTCTATTTATTTCTACATATATCAATTGTGGGTGGGAGATATTATTTGAGTAAAGCTCTACACCCGAGCTTGGAGAAAAGCTTGAGATAAGACGGTGGTTGCGTAATGTTGGTCCTCTTGACGTATGACTTGTAGGATCGGCATGAAAACCCCACCTAGAGTAGATCCTCTTGAAGGTGTTATTGTCTTGCGAGTATTTGCAATGACGGCAATATTTTCCGGTTGGATCCGTGAATCTAGGGACCTTTCTAGAACCCAATGACTTCATCTAAGGGAGACCCTTTGAATTGGCTAGCCCAACCATCGTGGGGAAGTTCTGAACGAGGGCCGCGACTTTGGTTGTCGCCCTTAAACAAACCAAAACCCTAGAACTGACATGTGAGGGGATTTGGTAGTAAAGATTTAGAACCGACCTATCGTAGGGAACCCCCTTATTTAGGTTCTGTCAATTTCCAATTATTCTATAAACCTATCCGGGTCACACCCTAACCTTCTTTGGTCACATTGCATCATGGCATGTCATTAAAATCTTTTAAGCATGCCTTGAAAACGAAAAGACATCTTTTTTTGCATACTCATGCATTTTCATACATCTGCATACATGCACCTACAATTTCAAAGCATACCTCTTCCACCTTCACCCCCTTCAACCATAATCTTGCTAGCCGGTTGCCCGACACTCTAAGAAAACTTAAATCATGGACCCGAGAGAGGACATGAACCCTTAAAAGAAGAGGAGGTCCAAAAAACTCGAATCAACGACAAATGATTGACCTTCGAAGGAGAACCCCCATTCGTAAATGGCCATCCCTCACCTAGACAAGGGCAAGAACGTCAAGAAGCATCTCCTAAAGGTGGTGGATCAACAAGGAGGCCTATCCCTAGAGTCTTTAAACTTTTGTCATTTCCAGTTCTAATTTCCTTTATGCTGAGATGTTGATTAGTTTCGAAATTGTACTCTTTGACAAAGTGTTTTAATGAAATTAGCATGCATGTTTTTGGATTCCATCCATTCGTATCCACTCTCTTCTTATGTCATCTCTCTCTTGTCATTTCACTTCTCACATGTTAACAAACTTGGTAGGAGGATGATGTAAACAAATACTTGAATTTGCTGATATAAGCTTTTATAAGTAAAACCCGGCTAATGATGTAAGGCATTGTTTCACTTTCCAAACACTGGAGATATAAGGAGATAATCCGTAGTCAACCCCTTTGAGCCCGAAGACGGTGTTCTTTCTATTTTGCTAAAAAACCCTTAATCTTAACCAGGGGCAGGGTAGTTTTACTATTAACTCAATGATGCATTCCGATGCAAGAGAATCAACCCAATTAATCACTTCATTAAAAGGTTAAGCACATTATCACCCTCGTGTACACCATCCTACATGGAGGGAATAATGAGAGGATAGAACACATAATCGTTGATGTGACAATCATAACTTGCTGAGCTAAAAGAAAAATCTCATGAGAGCTGTTCAAAAAAAAAAGGGGAGAGAGAGAGCCCGCTAAGTAAAAACTTAGGCAAAAATGGGGCATCCCGATGGGCTCACATTCAAAAATTGGTCCATGCAAAAATAGGGAGTAAAAAAAAAATGAAAGCAAGTTTGTCAACTAAAGAAGTGACTGCCACTTCAAGAATTTCATCAGTGCTTGACCACGGTACCTATCTTCGGTATCATAACTAGCAAAGTTCTCTTGTCGACCAAAGTCGTCTGTTGAGTTAATTGAACTTAGGATTGGAGGTCATCAAGGGAGAATGGGTGGGTTAAAATTAAAATTTCGAGCCTTATAATCTCTTTTTTCAAAAAACCGTGAACCAGGCCACGTTACAACCCTCAAAAGACCTAATTGAAGCTAGGTTAGCTATACAAGCATATTCAGCAAAATTGTTAAACTGACTCCTCACGTTTGTAACAATTTTTCTACCATTTCTATCACTTTCAATTGTGCCGATCTTCTGGCAAAATATCATCCATTGTACATAACTAAAAATTTCAATTTCAAAACTTGCATGTGCATTGCGTAAAAATTACCTTTCAAAAGGAACAATTTCACTTGCTAACGAATACTTGGCATCGAGGGAACTTCAACAAGGGTCTGATAAAAAGGTGAATCATTACATGATACTCCTAACAAGGGGCAAATCACCTAAGGGTCCTACCAATCAAGAGTAAATCCTTATAAACAAGGGGCAAATCATATGGAGATGTTGCTTATTGGGGTCAAGATGTTTTGAGAATGGGTCAAGCCTTCAAAGTGTCAATCAACCAAGGGCACGCTTTTCAAAATTCAAGTGTTGAGGCAGTCCGGGTCAAAGATTTAATCTGGAGTATACTTTTCAAGGATTCAAATACAGGGGCAACCTGTGTTTATCCCCCCATGGATAGAGAGGAGTTCTCATTCCTAGTTTGATGCGGCCAAAAATAAAATGCCCAAGAAAAAAGAGATACAAAAAAATCAAAGTCAAAAGCTCGCTAAGTCGAAAACCCGAAAGGGCATCTTAGGCAATAGAGAGCTTCCCGGTGGATCGAAAACCTGAAAAGGCGGTCCAGGCAAAAATTAGGGGCACCAAAAAAGGAAATACACTCCCAGTGGACTGAAAACTCGAAAGAGCGGTCCAGGCAAAAGTTAGGGATTTTCAAAAAAAGAAAATGGCAAAATGGGCTACACAAGGGGCATGTCCACTCCATCCTTTCAAGCTGCTCAAGTGAACTTTGGCATGCATCAACAACTTTTGAGTTCAACATGGGTGTCGGGAGAGCGCGCTAGCCAGATATCCCATAACCGCCAGCCAAGAAGCCTTGTTACAAAACACTTCATTACCCACCATGGGGAAATTTTTCATACATTCAAATCATAACCATGCATCATGTATCACTCTAGCATCAAATTATGCATCATATTGCATTCATCATCGTCCATGCATCTTGCATTAATCATGCTTAAATTGCCCTAGCTTCAAGTTGTGCGCCAAACCGCATCCAGTAACCCCAAAAGTCCAATCATTATTGGTACCCGAAAATTCCAATCATCGTTGCCACACTTAAAGCCTAATCTTCATTGACACCCTAAAAGCCCAATCTTCATTGGCACGCATAAAACTTAATACCTGCCGACATCCCCTGCATCCAGTGTTCAATCCCATTCAATTCAATATACCATAATATCGAAATCCACAATTCCTTGTCTCTCATCACCTCAACTAAGTCAATCTTTGCCAGCACTTCATTTCATACATATACCATACGTTTCACATAACATTCATTAATGTTATTCATGGCCCAATAAATCCAATTCCAATAAACATTGACATCCATAAACCCGGTCTTTGCCGACATTTCATGCATCAGCTATGCAACACGCATTCATATCATGCAAGTGCATCATCCTAAAAAAATATCATGCATACAAACACATGCATAAAATAGCATAAACAAGCATTTTGTTACCTTTCAAGGCAGTCCAATTAGTTCTTTGTCGAGGTCCATTACTACTGTTGAGAGAGGTTCTTACCCTAGGGAGACTCGTCAGTTTCCCCAGTAAACAAGCACTCAATCTAAACTCAAAAAGCCAGATCTTATATGGCAATACTTCAATCAATGGTTGGTTCACACACCGATGACAACATACCCTTGCCTGGCTCATACGCCTATGGAAATTCAGAGTCTCATGTTCCCGATATTCACGAGTCTTACCTAAGCAATACTTGTGTTAGCATTTTGGAGTTCTGTCTACCGAGTTCTATCCGAGTCTCATCCTTGTTGGCATTTCTAGAGTCATACCTATCAAATCCTTTCAGAGTTCAATCTTCATTGGAAATTTAAAGTCCGGTCGTCGTTGGCAATTGAAAGTTCAGTCTTCGCTGACAATTGAAAGTCCAGTCTTCACTGGCAATTTAAAGTTTAGTCTTTGTTGACAATTTCAGAGTCCAATCTTCATTGGCATTTAAAGTCCAGTCTTTGCTGCCAATTTAAAGTTCAGTCTTCGCTGACAAATTCAAAGTCTAGTCTTCGCTGGAAATTTAAAATCTAGTTCTTCATTGGTAATCAAAAGTCCAATCTACATTGGCAATTTAAAGTTCGGTCTTCGCTGACAATTTCAAAGTCCAGTCTTCGCTGGCAATTTAAAGCTCAGTCTTTGCTGACAATTTCGAATTCCAATTTTCCTCGGTAATTTCTAGTCTTCGCTGGCAATTTAGAGTTCCATCATCGCTGAAAGTTCAGAGTCCTACCCATATTTTGCGGAGTTCAGAGTCCTACCTTATTTAGTGAGTCCTACCATATTCGGCAGTTTCCGAGTCCTATCCTATTTGACATTTCAGAGTTCTACCCTATTTGGAATGTTTAGAGTTCTACCCTCCTTGACATTTCAGAGTGCTACTCTATTTGACGTTTCGGAGTCCCGTCCTTATTGAGCAATTACGGAGTTCCATCCTTATCTGCCATTTTCGGAGTCCCATCCATATTTAGTGTTTTTAGAGTGCTATACCTTATTTAGTAAATTAGAGTCCCATCTATGCGCGGCCAGCAATTTAGAGCCCCATTCTCGCTGGCAATTTAGAGTCTCATCTTTATTTGGCTGGGAATTTAGAGTCTCATCCTCGCCGGAAGTTTAGAGTCATATCCCCGTTTGGATAGCAATTTAGAGTATCATCCTCGCTCACAATGTAGAGTCTTATCCCTGTTTGGCTAGCAATTTAAGAGTCCCGTCCTAGTACACCCTTCCTAGACAAAATTTGTGTCCTTTCGTATTTAATTATTTTCCACCACAAGTACATGAAGACAATCGTCAATCATGTCCTCAGGTGAAAAATAATTCAATAGGGGCAGCTGTCGTACCCTAAATTTTGCCCACTTTTATAACATATGATTTATTATTACATTTTTCTTTGAATATGTGAGTTAGCCCATTTGGTATTAAAGTGAGTGTTCAAGGAGTTTTGAGTGTAAGGTCTTGAGATCAAATCTTAGCTTTCCATCTTTTTGTATTATATTCAAAAATCACAAAAATTGTAGTTTTTATTTTAATTTTCGTTTTTCATTTTAGAGTTTCTTAAAAATATTTTTATTCTTTATTTTATGCACTTTTCTTACCAAAAATAGAATCCAAAATCATAAAAATAAAAAGAAAGTCAAAAGAACAAAAGGGAAGGTGAATCAAGGAGTTACGGTGAATCAACCCCAAAAGAGGAAATAATCATTTGCTCATAAACCTCATTCAACTCACATAACTCTCTTCAAAAGTCAAGCAATCATATTTCTAAACCTAAATCTTGTTCATATAAAAACCCGAGATTTACACTTATCGAAGGGGCTCCACACAAGCCATAGAGGCAGAGAACACACGCAAGAAAGAGAGGCAGCAGTGCTGTTTTTCTTATATACCTCCCACCTTCATTTTTTTTCCAAAACCACAACAACACCATCATCATAATCATCACTTAAACTCACCCAAATTCTACACTACACAACACTATACCATAATCATCATCTTCGAACCAACACCTTCAACATCAATCTTCCCTAAACAAAAACCATCCAAAATAATCACCATCCTCACCCCTCTCAAACCAACTTCACCAATAATAATCCCCAAAACAATCTGTAAACTTCAAAACCCATTACCAACAAAACCACTCATAAAGCTCGTAACTACCACCTTCTCCACCACTTCAATTCCATTCACCACCATTAACAACCATTTTTCATTACCAACCTTCGTTAGTCCAACAAAAGGAAAAAACACAAGAATTGAATAGAGAAGCAAAAAGATTGTGCTTTGCCGCTGTCGTCCGAAACCGCTGCCGTCGTCCCACCGCTACAACTTCACCGTGAATCTGACGACACTACTTTGGTCGCCGTCGCACTCGCATTCTTGTGGCCAATTTCTCTCTCAGGGTACCGAACTTCACTCTCTCCCTCGTGTTTGTCTCCAGGTTCTGTTTGTTTCCATCATTTATTTTTATTTTTTTCTTTTATTTGTTAGTTGTTTATTTATCTAGTTATTTATTTATTTATTTAATTTTGTTAATTGAACTACTTGTGTGTTTTGGGGTTATCTACTTAATGGATTTGCACCTTCTGTTGCCAACTTTTGCATGTGTGATTTGCTTTTGTCTTGTTAATACTATGTGCTAAAGTCATTTATTTCAAACATAACATGAAACGTGTAAATAAATATGTCAACAATAATCAAGCATACAATATCATTTCTAACTTCATTTCAAATTAAACAATACTTTTATAATAAAACAATAAAAACATCAATTCTAATTCTTTCTCTTAAAGCACTTTACATCAAATATTTTTTTATATAGTAAACTCGAATGAAAAAGGAGTGGTTGGACGTATGGCCCTTTCTCTCCCCGGTTATCTGGATACTTGGTACTTGGCGTATGACTTGTGGTCCAGATAACCGTCATTCTAAAAAAGTAAAACATTCTTTTTTAAATAAACAATAAATGGATGAAAAAGAGATGGTTTGATGTATATCATTCCTTCTCCTGATTACCCGGGTTCTTGACGTATGACTCGTAACTTCGGTAGTTGTCATTCTAAACATTAAAATAAACTTCAACACACCAAATCTTACTATTCTCGCACCCCCGTGCGTTTATTTTTCAATCAAATAAACTTTTTTCGCCTAAGCGCGACTAACATATTTTCGTAAATAAAATCAACCAACCAACAATTATTTTCTACCCAGAACTGCGCGTAGCTTTGAATTTCCCACTGCACCCGGGAATACGTAGGAGCGGGATTTATACATCCTGTCAAGCACAATAATAAAAAACTAACTTTTTCCCCATTGTATATAATAATTAATTAAAATCATGCAAGCAAATTAAACACTTTTTTTAACCCTAAAATTAACAAGAAGGTTCCCGTTGAGTACAACGGATGCGAGGGGTGCTAATACCTTCCCCTCATATAATCGACTCCCGAACCTGGAAATGGTTGCGATGACCCTCTTTCCATTGCTTTCAAGATTTTATCGATATTTTCCTTTTCCTTCGGGAATAAATAAAGTTCGGTGGCGACTTTCCTGTCTAGCGAGCACTTTCCGCTCGCACATTTTTCCACCCGCTTCAAAGTCAAAATATAATTTATTTTTAAATTTTACTTTATTTATATAACCCTCACACAAAAAAATATAGTTAATTATGCTTCAGTTGAAGAGGAGTGTAATCTTTGGGTAATGAGATTAAAGTTAATAGTGCTTCACAAAGTATAATCTTATCTTTTTAAATTTTACTTTATTTATATAATTTTTAATTCATTAACTTCAAGCGAAGCACTACTATTTTAATAGTAATTCATAATACTTTAGTTGAACCAGAGTATAATCCTCACTCAACACTATGGTAAGTAGTGCTTCAATTGAACCGGAAAATAGTCTTCTTCCTATCATTATTATTATAAATAAACAAAATATAAATTCTTGTAGGATAAATTCAGAGCCCATTTGTTATAGCTATTTTTTTTAAAAAAAAAATCACTTATTTTTAAAAAATAATCACTTTTGAGAATGTTACGTCCATTTGTTACGACTTATACAAATAATAAGAGTCTAAAAATAATCTAAAAACTGCTAAAAATGAGAAGCTAAAAATAGTAGCTTAAAGGAAAGAGAATACAATGATCAAAAAGTAGAGATATTTTTTAGACTAAAATATCCTTACATAAATTTTAATATTCCAAAAGTATCCTTGTCTTTCTCTAGTTCTATATAAGACTTCACGCTGTTTCTTCGTCTTCTCTGAAAATTGTTCCTCCGCTGATTCTTGCATAAAGGTTAGCTTTTTTATTCTTGCATGATTGTTTATTACTGTATTCTTGTATACGTCGATTTCGATTTGTATTGTAAGTTTTGTTATTGTAGTATTATTGTATATGTTTTAAATTTTACGGTTCCATTGATCGAAGCCTTCAATTTTGTTTATGGTCAGGAGGTAATGACGGTTGCTACTTTGGTTTGTTTGTTACTTTGATATTTTATAATTTGTGTTGCTCTTTTTTATCTTTATAATGATTTTTTTGTGTCCTTTATAAGAATTTTGTGACAAAAAATCACTTTTATACAAAAGGGTAAATAATAAAACAAAGGCTAAAAAATAAAGTGTAAGTAAAAAAACAAAAGGCTAATAAAAACACTATAGTGGGGGGACGGGGACTGGGAGTTGGATCCCAGGTCCTCTCCATGAGGAACAACAAGCCAAACCATTGTGCCAACGTGCTCCTAATGTCATTTAATAGCTTAAATAATATATGTATTAAAACACACGTTACACTGTTCATCATATTCAACCTCAAGCTCACCAAAACCTCAAAATCGTTTTTTTCTTTCTTGCACCAAATTCGACATGTAAATATACCATTTTGCTCAGAATTTCATGAGGATCATGAATATACACTTAAATTTTATTAACTGTTGCTCAAAAATTCGAACTTTCAGATTAAAGTAAGAACCCTAAAAAAAATTATAATTGGCCGAGCCTAGGCACGTGCCCAGGCATGCTGGGCATTGGATCTACCACTGCTTCTATATAGAGTGTATCCAAACAAGCTAAAAATTTATTTTTTATAAAAAGTAATTTTTATCATGGTAAACAAACATAAAATAGCTTCTGATATTTTGTAAAATCTCTAAAACATAATCTCTAAATTATATAGTGTCAAAATCACTAATTTTTTAATCTATAACAAACAGACACTCAATATCTTCAATATAATCAATTGTTAATAATATCACAAACATGATTTTTATTTTGCTTTCACCATCAATTTAATTTAATACGGGGTCAGTTCTGGCATCACCCGTAAATATATTTTAAGCTTTTAACATAATTTTTTGCTAAAAAAAATAAAATTTAAGCCCCCTTTCAATCGAACATAATTTTAAGCTTTTAACATACTACTCCCCGATTTGTCAAAAAAAAAAATACTACTCCCAGAGCAATAATTATTATTTTTTCAAACAAACCCATAAATATAGTGTATCTTTTTGTACCATATATAATTAAATGAATACTCTAAAAACATATTAACACATATTAACTCATTACTATCTCTGTTTAAGGATAAAATTTTAAAAACAATGTTAATTGTCAAAAAATTGATACTACCATTTACTTTTTATTTTGAATCTTTTCAAGTATTTGTGTCAAAAAAAACTCTTCAATTTTTTCATAGGAGTTTATTTTCATAACCCTTACAGTAAGTTAAATAGAAATATTTTTTCTGCTTTATTTTTATGCTGTTTAATTAAAAAAATAAGACTCATATGTTGAGTCTAAGATTTGAACCCATGATTTGTTGGCAAGAGATAAACGGTTCCACCACTCCGACATGCTAATAAGTTCGGTCAATTGCGTTATATAATAATTACATTTATAAACGTAGAGTAAATATATAAAATTATCATCATCTTCAACCTCCAGTCGGGTCTCTTTGATCTAGTTTAGACTCGATATATCAGCACGAAACCTGAAGGTCTCAGGTCCATTTTAACGTCTAAAATATCAATTAATTGCCCAGAAACATCTCAATAACCATTTATAATTCAATTATAATTTTAATTTTAATTCAAATGATCTAAAATAGAAAATTTAAACTTTAATTTTTCAAAAACTTGAGAACATGTTCCCGGTCACATTCATACGCTGTCACTATGAAGTATCAGATCCAAAACTAAAAAGTACAAATCGTGTTGTTATGGATTGATGTAATTCAAACGGTGGTGGTGATTGTTGCTAAATCTATATGCACAACAATGACGAAAACGTGTGTGCAACGGCGAAGAAAACTAGGTGCAACGAAAAATCTGTGCACAGTGATGGCGAAAGCTTCGTGTGCAGTGGCAACGAAAACGCCGCCGGTGAAAGACCATCCAGATTTCTGTTCTCTTGAGTTTTATGTGATTTACAGAAGGTTGTAGGTTTTTTTTTTTAATAAAGGAAAAAAAAGAAAAGATAAATAATATAGTATTAGTGAGAGACTATACAATAATATTTGTGAAATTGTTTGATCTAATGGGTATAAATGATGATCTATGATAGACCATATAATGGAATGATTCATTGAAACACTTGCCTATTAATCCTACGTGACATTGACTAATTCAACATGCTTTCTGATTGGTAATTAGAAATAATTTCACCAAAGAAGTCAATTTGGTGACTTCACGCTAGAAGCTCCCATTAATATATCATACACAATTCTCTCATTCTCATGTTTTAAATATGATTCTTGGAGTCATGCATATCAATCATAAAAAATACCCACGACTAATTATTACATGCATAACATCAGTATATTTATAATTCATTCTCCTTAATTTTTTTATGTAATACTACATGTCTAATCAGTTATTTGATTTGTGTAAAAAAAAACATTTATTTGATCTCTTATTTTTATATATTTTCATTTGTCTTTTTATTGTCTGTTTGCCTTCCATTCAAGTGTAATTATCTTACAAAAATGAAAACTGTACAATTTAGGATTTTCATTTTCATTTTCATTTCTATTTTTATTTTTTTCCTTTCCATTCATAATTTTTTTGCATACATTCGTAAAAATAAAAAATAATTGTGCAAACTTACGGAGTACATTTCTACTACAAAAATAAAAACATATATCCTTTAACTATTTACAATACTATTAAAATAATATATATGTTCATCCAATATTTATAGATAAATGCATTACTAAAAAAAATATTTGGTGTCTCTTTATACATGAAGTCTTAGGTAGTCGTTCATCTCAAACCGTGCTAGAGAGGCCAGCATTGTTTACGAGTATTTGTTTTTTAAGTTTACTGTGCGTAACGATTTTTTGTTATTGCTAAATTACTACATTATTTTAGTCAATTTTATATATGTATAATGAAATAATCTTATCTTTATATTTACTCATTTTGTAATTTCTAAATAGGTATTCTCCATTTCTATTTCAACATGGACAAATAAAACTTATTCATTTTATATTTTATAAATATATTAATAAATTATTTACTAAATTGTGGATTATAATATGATAATTTTTGCTTATATATATATATATATATATATATATATATATAATACTAAGTATAACAAAAAATATATTTTTTAAAATCTAATCCTGCCAACGCCGGAAAAATAGGCTAGTAACACATATAAAACTATTTGATGGTGAGATAAATGATAAAGTGGATTGCAACAAGCTTCTTGGTTTTTAAGTCTTGTATATAACCGACAACAATGTTCCTTCAAGGATTTGAGGGAGTATGTAAAATGTAGTTATCAATCTGGTAGGGTATCAACACTAATATTGGGTGTTCTTATTAATAGTTTTATGAATGGAGAACATGATTTGCTTATAAATGTTTGGCCTGTATATACACAAATAAGATGGGAGTAGTGGGCTAGGTAGTTTAGATCACGGGAGAAGTGGCCGAATGTGTTCCTATTTTCTCGGTCCATCTCGTCCTAAGCATGACTGTATCCATCCTCATCTAGTGGAATGATAAATTAAACCTAAAATATCAATTCACAAAGCATATTGGGCTTTTCGCTCTGTGGGCAGGTCGAGTCCAAATAGAAATTGAGTTTGTCAAGTTTTTTTTTGTTGTAAGCACATGATTTTATTATTAATAATTGACATTTTGTATTTCCTGTATATCTATATAGCTCCTATATATTTTTAGAGGTTAAAAATATAGAATTGACATTTTGTATTTCCTTTATTTCTATATAACTCATATATATTTTTAGAGGTTAAAAATATATAGGCTTAATTGGAGTTTTAATCCTCTATTTTAATCATTTTATAGAATTAGTACCCCGATTTTAAAATTTGACAGTTTTGATTCCTCCAACACATATTTTGTCTACATTATAGTAATACAACAAGTTTTAAATTAACTTTATGAAGAGATTTTTCGTACGATTTCATCGGTATTAGTATTTTCTCATCGTCAAATCATATACCACGTCATTTACAACATATCACATCGTTAATTTATAGTTAAAAATTATGATAAAGGGACCAAAATTGTTGTATTTAAAATAGGGGGCCAAATCTGCAAAATAGTTAAAATAACAGGACCAAAACTGCAATTAAGTTATATATATATATATATATATATATATATATATATATATATATATGAGGAGGGATCCGTTGACTCGAGGAGTAAGTCTCCATTGACTTACTTCACTTAATAACTCGATATCGGATTTATATTTATTCAATCCAACCGTTGAATTAAAAGATCTCATTGAGTAGATCAACTCCACAAATTTTTATAAAAATTCAAAAAATGTAGTTATGTATTCAGACTATTGAAATTCAACGGTTTTTAAAAAGTTTTTGGTACGTTCAATTGAAGTTATCAGAAAAAGTATCAAACAGTTTTGATTTTTTATAAAAATTTGTGGAGTTGATCCACTCAATAAGATCTTTGAATTCAACGGTTGGATTGAAGAAATATAATGTCGGTCTCAAGTTATTAAGCGGAGTAAGTCAATGGAGACTTACTCCTGTAGTCAACGGATCCCTCCTCATATATATATATATATAGAAATGTTATTTAAACATTAAAAAAGGGGCATCTCTACAACATCAAGGGGGAGTCACGTGTATATAATCGGTGAGTTCTTCAACACATTTGGTTAATGCCCCATTAACCAAATGTGTTGAAGAACTCCCCGGTTATATACACGTGACTCCCCTTGATGTTGTATGCATAAAATCTTTCAAACTTGAAAAAATATTTACTTTTAACTTTGTTTTAACTTTATCATCCGCAAACAATCAAAATGTGTCCCATATACAATTTCTCGTAAACAAATAGTTGAAGAGTTGGAGATCAAATTTGGTTAATGTCAGGTGAAGACAAAAACTATAGCAATTTATCAAACTTTTCAATAGATTACTCAAAATAAATAAATAAATAAATAAAAGAACTTGGATTGCATGAAGAAAACCTGAGAATGTACATTGGTGTAGTATTTTCATAACCATAGTAAAAAAACTACAACCTCAACTATTAAGTATTACTATCATTTTAACTTCATCAAAATCTATGATTCATCATTTTGAATTGGATGGAACAGTTTGCATCTCTGATTTCTTTTTCTCCTTCAGAATTACTTGCCTAGGCATTACCTCTAACAGAAAACTTGCTCCATTCCACACTGATGCAGAAACCTTCAGTATTTGGAAAACCACCGACAATTTATAGGACAAAAATATCGGAACAGTCAGTGCCATTGTTGCTACGGTAAACATTCCTTGAAGTATAATGAACATTAACAAGCGGTTATTATCTCCAAGCAAGCCACTTAAACGCCACCACATGTTGTTCGCTTTCTGAGCTTTTTTAGAAAGTTCCCTATGAAAAGCTAAGGTCAATAAAATGCTTAATGAAAAAAAAATGATCTATCACTCGAATACATCCACCAACGGAAAAAAAAAGTCTAAAGCAAGGTTTTCAATAATAGTCAAGTGTCCATGAGGTGTCAGCTCGAAAATGGATTCCCTGCATTCACGCATTTGGGACATCATTGGCCGTTCAATCAAGATCGGATGATCCAGAAAAATGCAGATTTTAATTTTTGCTTTATGATTCAAAAACCGAGCTTGAATTTGGATCGTCTGAGATCAAACACGGCCACCGATGTCCTGAATGCGGGGAATCTCCAAGTGCAGGGAATTCAAATTCTTGTCAGCTCAATGGTAAGAGCGTGACCATATAACCTCCAAAGACGGAGTTCAAATCCTCTCGAAGACAGTTATAAAATAGAACGTCACTTAAATTAATAATAGCTAATGCGGTCACTTTTAAAAAAAAAAACCTGATCTAAAGTAAACATATTTGGCTAAGCCGAAAGAGAAGAAAAAAAAAATCATTACTTGTAAGAAGTCATGACTTCAGGATCTCTTAAGAACCGCTGTCGACGTAAGACATTGACAATGAGGAAGTATAGAATCTGCCACAGGGTGTAAACTATTAAGGGAACTAGAAACAGCCATGTACATAAATAGGATTTATCTTCAACATAAGGCCATGTAACTCTTGCAGCAGCTCCCTCTGGTCGCATGGCTACTAAGGTTTCAGGATTCCACCAACGAATGGTAAAGAAAACCAATCCTGAAAAAAAAAATCATTTTATTAAAGGTGTCATTAGAACCAAAAATGGATGATTATCATGAATGGACGCAGAAAAGAAGATAATATATAATGTTACACATGAGCACACATAAATCAGATATTAGAGCAAAATATTTGTGTGTTCTGTTACGATGTAGATAATCTTGGATGATATCAATTGAACATTTGTTTTGCATAAACACAATTTCCTCACATATTCCTGCATTTTTAGCCGTTTTTCTTATGAACTTTCAACTATGAATTGTGAACTTTACACAGATAGAATAAGGCACGCTTTCTACAAAATTGTCTAAGAAAACCTCATTTCTATTATCGCTGATGAAAAATTTGCAATCGTGTATCAATTATATAGATTTCTTGGCTCTAGCATGAATCTCTTGAATAGTAATGTTACTAAAATTTCATTCCTATAACATAAAGATCTATCTATGTGAACCAAAACTATTGGATTAAGATAAGGCAAATGCTAGATACCACTCTAGAATCCTATGAACTTTCAATAGAAAAATCATGAAGATTGTAGAACTTGAACACACACAAGCAAAATACATTAAAAGCATATATCTGCGAAGATCATAATAGAAGCCAATGGTTTTCCAAAAGTTGATTATCTAGTTAAAAAAAAAGAAAGGAATGTTAAAAATTGTAGGAATAACATACCAGGTAAAAGATGGATAAGAACACTAATGATTTTGTCGACGGAATTGAACACCAAACTGCAACGCCAAACAATCAAAGCCCACGCTAATGGCCCCTGCAACAGCCCTTAAATAAGTCACTCATTCAACCAATGAATCACTCATCTGCTAAGACGTCAAATTGCCAAGGGATAAAATACTCACCTCAGCAAATGAAAAGCAAACCAGAAAAAGCTTTTCATTCTTTGGATAAAAAAGAAGGTAAACCAAGAAGATTGTATTGGCATAGTAGCAAAAGTCCTGAAACACATGAACAATAATTTAACCAACATATTCTCATTACTTCTACAGAAGAAACTGAAACCATTAATGAGACACTCCTCCAATGATTTTAATCAGAAAAGAGATTTGAAACGCAGTTTCAATACACGCCGTTTTTCAATGACTTTGCAGCCATGTGTCTCGTTTCTCGGACAACATTTAACCTAAAAAAAAACTTTTTGATAGAGGTAACATGCAGTAAATCATCTCAGACCATTTGGAGATCAGATAGCTCAGATTACACATTTCACCAAATCAACTTTAAATTATCTCTATTCTCTATCATGGATTGTACGGACGAGATCAGTAACCAAGTCACAGTTATTGCAAGGAATCCAATTCCATGGTTTTGACAGTTACATATTATTCTATCCCTTCTCACAATGACCAAAATTGTGCCAGAATGCCAAAGAAACTAACACCTATATAGCAAGCCATCAGATTCTCAGCTGTCACAAATTTGCTGCATTCACGCATTCGGCATTTTCACAGTCATTGAATTATGATTGAACAATCGAGATTTCAATGCAATTTTTAATTTGTTTTTTTAAAATAAAAAAATACCGAGCTTGAAATTTGGACCGTTCCATCTCGGTCCTATGACTGAAGATGCGCCGAATGCAGCAAATTTGTGAATGCAGGGAACCATGGTCCATGTAGCACAACAATGACACTTGTAATTACATACAATAAAAATCACTATTATTTTCACAAATTATTACCGGTGTCTATGTGTTCATGTCAATGTCATATCTAGAATCCATATTTAAGCTTCTAAAATACTCATAATCAAGCAAAAAATACATGCTTCTAAAATCAAGCAATAATGTCATAGATGCAAAATTATGAAATTTCAAAATCAGGATTTGAGATATTTGAATTTACCAGGAGATAGTAATGCCATTTTTTGAACCTATAGTATATCCAACGAAGAGGAACAAATACAACATAGAACAAACAATAGACTAAAGGAACATCTTGAGGTCCTGTAAAAGAGAATAATAAAAAATCAAAACAACAAATAAGACATTGAAACTTTTATTTAAAAAAAAAAAAAACTGAAATATTAATTAATCAACTCACTTGCCCCTAAGAGGAAACAAAATCCACCAAAGCCAAGAACATTCAATAAATGAATAACCTGAAAGAACAACAAAAAAGCACATCAAAATCAAAACATTTTTTGATATTGACATACCCAAATGGCCATAAATTCGGAAAAATACATCAAAATCAATTTATTTATTTTAAATATTGACATGCCCAAATGGCTATAGATTACGAAATTTTTTTGTTGAAAAAAGTGCAAAAAAATATGAATCAAAAAGCGTAAAAAACACACCTTGTTGAAGAAAGTTTCATGTTCTTCAGCACGTTTTGCGATCTTAACGGCTTGTTTGGACAATACTTCCTTCATTTTGAATCAAAAACAAAAGAAACCCACATCACAAAATTCAAAAAGCAGTATGTGAAAATCAAATTGAAAAAAAATAAAATGATTTGAATGTAACACGAACCTTTGACCTATCCCTCAAACGTTTTCTTGCCGCTGCAGAGGGTTCGGTGTCTGCTGTATATTCTGTGTGTTCTTCGTTTTCTGACATGCTATGATTTAACAACCTTTGATCCAGAACAAACAACTATGGTGATGTTTTTTTGTTTGGATTGTAAGGAAAATCTCTTTTGTAAGGATCCAGATAAAAGTAGTAATATCCTACAATGACGTGGAATATTCTTGAAACAAAAGTTTTGATTACGAGTAAATTTATAGAAAAAAATAAAATTTTATCTAATAAAATAGTTTAATAATTAATGGATATGATTTAACGGCGCAGCTTAAATAAGATGATGTAAGTCTTTTTTAACGTAATAAGATCTTGGGTTCGATTTATGTCTTTGTAATGGTTGTATTGGCATATACCCTTTGCGAGCATTCTTAGAAAATAGGGCAAAACAAATAGGAGGAAGGTGTTGTTAACAATAGGTTTAAATATCACAGTTGTTCTTGTATGTATGTGTTTTTTTGATTTTTTTAGTCTCTGTAAACGTGTTTTTTTTTTTGTTTACAGAGACTAAAACTTAAAAAACATGTACATACGAGAACAAATGTGATATTTAAGCCTAAAAAAATGCAAATTTTTTACTAAAAAAAATATCTTGTTATTACAACGTTAATTTTTACCCTAACCGAAATAAATACTAACTAGAAAATAGTTATATATATATATATATATATAATAATTACACATTAACAAAAGGTAGACATGCAACAAGATGCGCCGCTAATTCTTTTTGAATAGCAAAACCTAATCTTTGAAACACTACATCCCTAGACCTAGGCGTCACGACATTACAACGCATAACCTTTTGAACTCTTTTCAAAAGGTTTACGGCCTCTGGTGCTAGAAATCCAAAGGTGTCGAAAGCAAACGTTATAAAAATATGTTGATTGTCAGAACATGTTTTCTCATGTTTTGCCATTTTGCTTGAAGCAGCTTTGAGGGCTGTCCGTCCCACGGTAAAATCACCAACCCCTAGTCTCACAAGTGGGGAAACTCCAGTCAAATCTACACAAGCATGTTTCCCACCTACCCATCCAAACACTAGAACATCCGCTGGCCGAAGTGTCGATCTCGCATCTTGTGGATCAGTCAAGAAGTTCACTGGTGCCTCTTTCTTAACAGAGATCCCCGCACGCTTAAAACTATCAAAAAACACATCTCTGACCAAGTCATGCCTGTATTTGAAGTCGGGAAGCTCCCTACAATGAACTGCATGCTCCCCAAAAATGTCGAGACATGCTTTACGACAAACAGGACAAATCTCGTCCTTAGAAAATATTGGAATCATGAGGCAGTACTTAAGGATGGTACGATACTCAATCTATTCTTTATAACAATTCAATGTTTAATTCATCATTATATTAATTTTGTAAATTTATTTGTCTATATTATTATTGTGCCTTTTTCATTTTTTCTATATAGTATTTTTTCATTTTTTATAGAATTATTTTCTTTTTATGGATATTTTGTGTTATTTTTTGTCAAAATTTATTGAGTCATTTGGTTGAAAATTCATAAAGTACATCGAAGTCTTAAAAATCTGTGTCATAAATTCATAAAATCCTGCATTAAAAATTCTGATTGTAAAAGAAAAGTATTTAAAATTCCACAAAATCTTTTAAAATCTTCAAGACTTTTAAAATCCTCGTAAATTTCGATTTTAACGTTAGTCCCCTATTTTGACTAATTTTGGATTTTAAACCCCTATTAATCTTGCAATAACTTGTAACTATGGAGGAAGGTTTGCATATGCACAAACATAAATAAAATATATTTGGGCACACATACACAAATCCAAAAGAGATTACAAGTTCCAATATTTTTTAGCATGACTTATTAACCACTGACGTCAGAGTCTCGAATAGGGCTCCCACAACCTACAAGGTTTAATAACTCCATATAAGCTCCATCAAAAGTAAGTTTAACTTGATCTCCTTCTGGCCTCTTCCAGCCTATGTAGATGGTGTCAAAATGTTTCAATCCTCCAATTAGGTGATAACCACCGCCCCTATCAATGGCTCGAACCAAATCAAGAATGACACATATATGGTCAATAGGCTAATGAAAGTCCTCCTCGAAGATAAATTTTCTCCTTTATGCCCAAAGGTTCCAACATGGCATCATGAAGATAGATCAATAGATTGAAGTTCTTGGATATCCAATCAATGCAATTCAAAGAAGAAAAAAAATAATAATATGAATTGATGCAACTAACCTAATCCAAACATGGGTGTGTAAACACAATCTCGCAAAACATATGGATGAGTGTTTCATTGCCATTCCCACTGTAGGTGCGTGGAGAAAACACAAGAAGGGGGGGGGGGGGGGGGGGGGGGTTGAATTGTGTTTTGGATATTTAAAAACTTTCCAAGATATTTAAACCTTTTTAGAGTCTTTAAAGCACAGCGGATTGTTCACACAATTAACTTATGACGTTATGAATGATGAAGGAGTAAATGAGAGAGTGAGAGAGAGAAAAACACACAACAATTTATACTGGTTCCCCTCACAAATTGAGAGTACTCCAGTCCCCTTGTTTCCAAGAGAGTTCACTATAAAGGATTACAATAGATGCTCAAGCACACAAGCTCAAGGCTTCCTGCTCTTAGTCACACAAGACAGAGAGACTTCCTTGCTCTGATCACACAAGATCAAAGACTTCCTTGCTCTGATCACACAAGATCAGAGACTTCCTTGCTTAAGCACACAAGCTTAAGACTTCCTGCTCTAAGTCACACAAGACAGAGAGACTTCCTTGCTCCAACATTCAGCAGAAGACTTCATTGCTCTAATCACTAAGATTGAGACTTATATGCTTCTACACTAAGCAGAAGACTTTCTTGCTTCTACACTAAGCAGAAGACTTACTACTAACTTATAAGCTTAAACTTATTACAATCATAATAACTTCAGAGGCTTAAAGCTAGTTTCTATGCTCACTTCATTTAAGAGATATTTTCTATTACAATGCAGATACTCACTTTCTTCTGAGAGATGTTTTCTAATGAAGAGCGCTAGTCATCAATTCTTTTTTTGGCATATTTATATGAGTTGAGAAAGACATTGACGTTGGAGAAATTCCCATTGTAAAATGGACAGCTGTAGTCTTTGAAGATCCGTTGAGTAAAGCCACGTCTTCCTTTGCAGAGAGGCTTCACCTTTACTGTTTGTCCAATAGTACAGTTATAAGGTACAACTAGCTCCTAGAGAGAGGGATCACATCCTTTGTGACCGTTGCAATTAGTTGACCTTAGAACAAATCATCAGGCTTGATAAGTTGTAGTTGATGTAGCCCCTCTGATGACTGGGGAATTCCTTTGCTTCTGATGAACCTTTGATAACTTGGAGTCTGATTGGTCTTGAATGATTGGCCTCTTATAGTCCTTCGCAATTCAGCTTCTGAACGTCTTCATCCTCTGAATGACTCTTGACTAGCATACACCTTCTGAACTCTTGTAGGCTTCTGAACTCCTCTGAGCTTCTGAACTCCTCTGAGCTTCTGAACACTTGCAGACGTTCTGATCCTTTTTGAGCTTCTGAACTTTGTTTAGCTTCTGACCACATTGTAGCTTCTGAACTCCTTCAGAGTGTAATTATTCAGACTTCCATAGGTTTCATCAGAGTCTAAATTAAGTGTGCTCTTGATTTAACGTTGAATTCTCCTGCACTTAATTTAAACATTAGTACCATCAATTGTCCATTTAATACTTTGTTATCATCAAAACCTAAGGGTGTGTATTAACACATATTTTGTTCCAACAATCTCCCCCTTTTTGATGATGACAAACATAAGTATTAAATACAATTGTTGTTGATAAAAATCAGCTATGTTGACATTAGGCTTCTGAGTTTTGCAAGCTCCCCCTAAGTCTGATAACCTATAGGGTTAGGTTTGTAAGCTCCCCCTATTTTGTATCCATAGTTAATTTTAATCAGTTTCAGAAATACTTTATTATATGACTTAAATTATTCATATTTCACTATGTAAAGAACAAGGTTTGCAAGCTTCTTATTTCCATAGTGTGATAATCTTTGAATAAAGTTGCACCCTTACTCAAGAACTAACTATGAATAATAAACTTCAATTAATAAATGCATTCTCCTTGAAATTAAGCCCTTAATGCAGATGCAAGATGAAGCAATATTTAAATTGAATGACAAAATAGAATCAGAGACACTTAGAGACGTCTACACACATACTTGGTTCTGATGGTTATCATTAACAGCTTCAGAGTTCAAAATATTTTCAAACAGTTCAGAGCTTAAAAAAAATCTTTTCAAAGAAAATAGCTCAGAGCCTGAACAAAAGTTTGAAACAGTTCAGAGCTCTTTAGTACAACATTTTGAAATCCTCAAAGATTAGATTGTCATAACACAGCATGTACCTCATGCTACTATTTTGACCACTCTCCTACGTTCTCTCTCTGAAGCACTACAAGGCCCTAAAAAACCAAGTAATTTCGCTTCTTCCAACAATTGTTTTACCAATATTCTTTCTCCCCCTTTTGTCATCATCAAAAAGGTAGTATAAGCAATTAATAGAAATTCAACTTTCAATGCCTTCAAATCAGGAGTGGTTGAACACATTTAATACTCGGCCATTGAATTATGCTTATAAAAGGAGAGAGATACCTAGTCATTTTACTCACACAAAATAATCTTAGGTTATTGATAGATCTCTTGAGAGAAAAAATGAAACGCTCAGAGAAGAAGAAGGTAGTTTCAATGAGAGTCAGTCAAGATAGGAGAAAACACAAAGAAGAAACATCAAGACGAACAACACTAGAGCCTGAGGTTCCACTCACTTCAGAGTCCGAGCAAGAAGATTCTCATACAGAGTCTGAAGAATGGGATTCTGACTGGTTTGAATATTTGAAAACAAATTTTCCTGAAGAAGACCAAGCTGATGATCAAATCTTAGATGAACTAAAATCTTCTCCTAAGGAAGAGTCAGTTGACTCAGATTCCCCAAGAGAGGTGCCATCCAAGTTGGGTCACCCACTTCCACCATCTAAGGATACCAGTTGATCTTCTTTAGAATTTTATGTAACAAATACTCATTTTAAAAAAAATTATTTGGCTTGTTGTAAATTGATGTTCTTATTATGTTTACTCTCTTGCTATGTAATTCCAATCTTCAAGATTAACCAATTATTGTGCATATAAAAATTAATGTTAAAACATGAACTGTTAAAAAAATGAGCGCCAATTGAAGGTTTAAGATGAAAACAAACAGTTATCAGCAGTTTAAGATGAAAATACTTGGATTATAAAAAAAATGAATAAATATTTTAGATTAGCACAAAGAAATCAAAGAAACATACAGGGATATGATCTTAATCCTAACATTGTGCCTAGCAAAATATTAATCATGATTTTTCATTTTAAGCAAGTAGGGAGATCCTAGGGTGTTGATTGGGGTTGGTTACAAAGAGAGGCTAGGGTTCTCATGATTTCCTTCTGTTTGGCATTTACTACCTCCATCAGCCCTCCATACCTTTTCATTTCTTCCCTAAGGTCTTCAATTTCTGCCTCATACAGTGGATTTCTAATGTGCACTTGATTTGCTCCCAGATTGTCCACAATAGGCTCATTCAGACTTTCCTCAAGTGATGTTATCCTCTCCATTAGATTTTGCTCATCACTTGTTCTTACAGAAGAGGATCCAGGTTGATTCCTCTCTGTGTCCTTTTGAATCTGAATGACCTCTTCAACCATTGTGTTCTTTCCCCTGTTACTCCTCCTCTGTTCTTCAATACCAGCCTCTTGAAGACTATGCAGCTTCTTTACTAAATCCTCAGTTAGGCTTACCCATTGAGCAACATGTTCAGATGAAGATATGTCAGAATGTCTTAGCTCAGGAAGACCATGTAACTGTCTAATCAGGCTGTTGCATTCACCCAGGACCTCAGGAATCATGGAATTGGTTTGAGAAGGTTCAGAGTTTGAGGGTAAAGCTTGTGGTTGTTGTTGATGTTGAACATGATCAGGTTGACTAGATGAATTTAACTGCACATGAGTCAATTCTTTGATCATTTTATCAACCTGATCTTTGGTTGGTAAGATTGAGATCTGATTTGGTTCACCTTCAAGTTGAGATTCTGTTTGTTCAGGGAATGGTTGAGGTGTAATTTGTGAAAGAACATGTTCAGATTGTGGTTGATCATGTTCTAGTTGAACTATCTCAGATGTTTCTGGTTGAGTGATTTCTGAGATAATTTGGTTTGATGGAGAATTTGTTTGTGGGGGAAGTTCACCAGCTAAGTGTTGTTCAAGAAATTCTAGAGGTGATTCTGATGGTTGGTTTGTATTTGTGGGGTGCTGAATATCTTGAGTTAATGCAACAGGACCTTTAGGATCAGTTAAAGTACCTGAAGTAGCAATGGTAGAGCTCTCAACATTCCTCTTTATCTTCAGCTGCTTAGAAATTTTCCTTTTCTTGATCTTCAGAGGCTCATTATCATCATCTTCATCTCCTAAAGCTGCCACATTTGTCTTCACACCCTTCTCAGTCTCAACCCTAGTTCTTACCAATCTTTTCCTTTTCCCTTTTACCTCTTCTGGTTCAATTTCAAAGGGTTCACCTTGACTTTCCAATAACTGTATATACTGATTAACAATACCTTTTGCAACAGGAGGTATGTTAATGTTGAATGTAGTTACCCATGAAGGTCCTAAGTTAGATAGATGCTCTGGAGGCTTTGAGTGTGACAGTGTTTGTCCAGACAGAAGGAACATGTTGGACAAAGTACTCATTGATATAGCAGAGGCTCTCAGTTCTCTCAGCAGATGATCTTGACCAGCAGCCTTGATCACATCAATTACACCACATTGATAGAAAATCTCACTGAGAATTCTTGGATAAATGATGTGAACATTTGGCTTGGTCTGTCCTTGAATGGCATTTACAGCTTTGCACATATGACAGAAAATGTACCTAGCCCAGTTAAGTTGATAACCTCTAGTGAGAAAATAGATAAAGTATCTATGATCCCAGGAGAGTTGATCAGAGCTTCCACTCCTTGGGAAGATTGATCCTAATAAAATTCTGGCTAGAAGCTTCTGAGTTGGTTTTAGATCACCACTCCTGTTACTCTCACAACTCTTCCCTTCCTCATAACATCTTCTAGTCATATCTTCTAGACAGCCAGTGCTTTTAGCCTCAGTAGCGTTGTAGGCATGAAATTTTCCCTCATTTGGAATGTATAACATTCTTGCCAAATTTGACTGAGTTAGCACTACTTCAAAACTACAAACAACTGATCTGATTTCGTCCTCCTTGACTTCTCTCAACCCTAATTCAGTAGAAGTTTTGTTCTTGTTTTCGGGTTTTGCATTTCTCAAATTAGTCAGTTCTTCGAAGTAGTCTTCAACAGTAATAACCTTGCTCCGAAGCCAAAAGTCCTTAACCAGTGTAGGATAGATTGGACCATTTAATACTCTTATGTATCTAAATCCTCCATTTTGATCATTGAAGAATTTTTCAATGTCGTGCTGGTTTAATCTAAGACTTTCAAAATCAACCGGTTGTTCCATAACCAAGTTGAATGATTTTCCCTTCATTTCCAACGACTTTTCCTTGCTAAACAGTTCTGAGCAATTGACGACGTTGATAGGTAGGTCTTTTGGGAAAGAGACCTGTGTAGTTGATACTGACGAGGTAGAGGTTGCCATTACAGAATTTAGGGTTTTGGATTTTCTAAATTCAAAGAGAAAGAAGGTTTTTCTACAGTTTAGAAAACGAGAGGGTAGGTTGTGGAAGTGTAAAGAGTGCAAGTGTTTTGTGAGTTTGATTAAAATAGTAAGACTAATTAAATCACACAATGTTTATTTTTAAATTTAAAAACAAAACAAACCATCATTAACTGTTTCAACCCAATCAGAGCGTGTGTACGTGTTGTCTATTTAGCGCCAAAATGTTTTAGTAAGAATACTTAAACGTTTCCAATTCATTTTCTATTCAGAGGCTTATCTTTCAGAGGTTGAAAAGTTTCTCAGAGTCTGAGTTTCTTCAGATGCTGAAATCTGAAGAACTTCAGAGGCTGAAAACAAACCTTTCAGGACACAAAAATATATGTTCAGACAGAATTTTTCAAGGTTTTTAGTTCTGAACATTTTGTGTCCTAAGAAGACATTTTCAACCTTTGAAAGTTATTCCTCTGAATTGTCATTCAAGAGATGAGAGTTACTTACCTGATTTTTGAAGCTCTTGATTTTAGGTGTAGTCAGTGTCATAGCCTGAACAATCACTCCACCATACTGAGTTGTTATCATCTTTAAAACAAGCTTCAAATTATTCATGCTCCCTCCTGTTGCGCATGTACTCCACTTCATCTTCTTCTCCATCTGACTCTTCAAAAATGTGCCTTCTATGCACAATTGCTCTTCTTCCATTCACACTCACATGCATCCATGTGATTGGAAGGTTCAGAGTCTTAGTTTTGCCTGCAATCAAGTAAACTATTTTCTCTCTTGGTACCCACTTGCTTGAGGGTCCTAGACTGTTAGTTGCCCAATCTTTATCCTTCATTTGTTTCTTCTGAGTACTATCAGAAACAAATGTAGTGTAAAGATTAGGGAGTGAGAAGCTTCCACCAATAACTGATGAGCTTGGTTCCTCTAGTGTTTTACTACTAGAGTATCCAATCCCATTGGTATTGTTGGTCTCAAGGTTACAAAGCATGGAAACAATTTTATTTTGATCAGCATTGATGTTACAGTACTCTTTGAGAACTAGAGAATGCTCAAGGGGTTTGTAACATATAGCATAATCATTCTCAAGGTCTTTTGTTTTAATAAAATCTTTTTGTACAAGACCTTCAGAGTGATTTGCTTGCTTACTTAAATTCTCATAGTCTGCTTTAAGCTTTTTATACTTCTGCTGACTATTAGAGAGTTTAAGTAAGATCTTATTAAGATGCTTGATCAATTTTGCTTTGGAAAGACGAGAATATACCCGATTCATTGATCTCTGGATACTTTCTATGCTCCCAGGTTCTGACTTTTCATCAGAACTTGAGTCTTCAGATTCTGAGCCATCTTCAGAACTTGATCCTTCAGCTCCTGGAGCTCTTTCAGACTCATCTTCAGAGAAGTTGTCTAGTACATCCCATGTTGTCATTCCTTTAACCAGTCTTCCTCCATTCTTCTTGAAGTTGTACCATCTTTGAATTTTTCTTGAAAACCTTTCAAGATACTCTTCATCAGGTTCTTCAACAAGATCTCCATGCTCCAATGCTTGCTTTCCTTTCCTTGCTGCTTCTTCAAAGTTCAACTCTTGCATATCCTTAAGAACCAATTCATGGACTATGAGTAAATCAATCAATGATTCAGGACTCATTGAATTGATGTCTTCAGTTTCCTCTATAGAATTTAGAATTTGATTCCAATTCAGAGGCAAACTTCTCAGCAAATTGCTTACAAGCTCTTTGTTGCTGAGTTTGTTGTTGTGCTCTTCAAGCTTGCTTGTGAAAGCTTGAAACCTTATGTTTATTTTCTCAATGCTCTCATTTTCCTCCATCCTAAACTCCTCATATTGATCTAACAGACCATTTACTGTTGCCCACTGAATGCTTTCATTATCATCACTAATGAGGCAAAAAGTAGTAGTTGTAGAATCAATACTAGATGTTTGATTAACCCCTGACGTGGAAGGATTTTGATTGTTGCTCAGATCTTCATTTAAGCTCAGTCCATCTTCAATTTCTTTGACAAGATCAGCAACTTGTTGAAATAACTTCTGCTTCCAATCATCCATGTTTTGAGCCATGGTGGTTTTCTCCTTTGGATCTTGACTGTCTCACGGTTAAGTGATTTACCAACATAACCGGAGCTCTGATACCAATTGTAGGTGCGTGGAGAAAACACAAGAAGGGGAGGGGGGTTGAATTGTGTTTTGGATATTTAAAAACTTTCCAAGATATTTAAACCTTTTCAGAGTCTTTAAAGCACAGCGGATTCACTACAACATTTTTGGCTTTAGGCAACGAAACTATAGGCAACGGCTGAAAAACCGTTGCTATTAGTTTCAAAGGCAACGGGTTTATAGGTGTTGCTAGGCATTGACAGTTTGTTTACTACTTTGTTGTAAACCGTTGCCTCTTTAGATTAGGCTACGCTTTAACAGCGTTGCAGAATAGTAGCCGTTGCCTTTCCCATTCAATATGCAACACGTAATAAAGCGTAACCTATACCACTTTTATCCACGGTTTTGCATTGATATTAACTACATGTATTAAACCGTTGGTTATAACCTTACCAAACGGCCCAATATAATACCACACATCCATCTTCTATTTTCTACTTTTTTATTTTTTTATTTTTTATAATTCCTATTTACTTCTATTATTATAATATTAATTAACATAATAAAATTGATTAACACCAAAAATACAAATGTATCTTTTTTTAGTTTTATATCCTTTATTATAATTTCAGTAAAAAATAAAAATAAAAATAAAAATAAAACATATTATAGATAGAAACAAAATAGAGAACAATAAAAAAAAAAAGATATGCTTAAAAAAGAAACAAAATAGAGAAAAAAAAGCTGAATACGATCAATTCAAAAATTTCACTATTTATTTAAAAAAAAAAGAAGATAAATACAATAAAAATATTATATGCTTAAATAATAAAATAGATCACAGAAATATAGAAATAAGGTGTCGTTGACCTAGCCAGAGTTTATCTATGATCTATTTTATTATATGCTTAGAGCTGGTCTATGCTCTATTTTATTCTTAGAGTTGAAATATATCATAGATCAACCCAACAATTCTATAAAAAAAAAAAGTCAATAAAAGAATTATAGAAAAAAATGAGATGAATATGCATAAAAATAGAAACATAAACAATATACTACTAATTATTTATAATAATAATAACAATATAATACAATAAATTTATTAAAAAAAATATTACAATAAAGTTAATTACTATCAAGTTTACTAAATTATCCTAAATATTTTGAATCAAATTACTAATTTTTTATTAACAAATATACACGAGACCATTAGTTGAGACGGATACATAAAAAATTGGATTATTTTTCATTGATAATTATAATCAAATTTATGGCGTTATGAATGATGAAGGAGTAAATGAGAGAGTGAGAGAGAAAAACACACAACAATTTATACTGGTTCCCCTCACAAATTGAGAGTACTCCAGTCGCCTTGTTTCCAAGAGAGTTCACTATAATCACAAGGATTACAATAGATGCTCAAGCACACAAGCTCAAGACTTCATGCTCTTAGTCACACAAGACAGAGAGACTTCCTTGCTCTGATCACACAAGATCAAAGACTTCCTTACTCTGATCACACAAGATCAGAGACTTCCTTGCTTAAGCACACAAGCTTAAGACTTCCTGCTATAAGTTACACAAGACAGAGAGACTTCCTTGCTCCTACATTCAGCAGAAGACTTCATTGCTCTAATCACTAAGATTGAGACTTATATGCTTCTACACTAAGCAGAAGATTTTCTTGCTTCTACACTAAGCAGAAGACTTACTACTAACTTATAAGCTTAAACTTATTACAATCATAATAACTTCAGAGGCTTAAAGCTAGTTTCTATGCTCACTTCATTTGAGAGATATTTTCTATTACAATGCAGATTCTCACTTTCTTCTGAGAGATGTTTTCTAATGAAGAGCGCTAGTCATCAATTCTTTCTTTGGCATATTTATATGAGTTGAGAAAGACATTGAGACGTTGGAGAAATTCCCGTTGTAAAATGGACATCTGTAGTCTTTGAAGATCCGTTGAGTAAAGCCACGTCTTCCTTTGCAGAGAGGCTTCACCTTTACTGTTTGTCCAATAGTACAGTTATAAGGAACAACTAGCTCCTAGAGAGAGGGATCACATCCTTTGTGACCGTTGCAATTAGTTGAACTTAGAACAAATCATCAGGCTTGATAAGTTGTAGTTGATGTAGCCCTCTGATGACTGGGGAATTCCTTTGCTTCTAATGAACCTTTGATAACTTGGAGTCTGATTGGTCTTGAATGATTGGCCTCTGATAGTCTTTCGCAATTCAGCTTCTGAACGTCTTCATCCTCTGAATGACTCTTGACTAGCAGACACCTTCTGAACTCTTGTAGGCCTCTGAACATCTTTGAGCTTCTGAACTCCTCTGAGCTTCTGAACTCCTCTGAGCTTCTGAACACTTGCAGACGTTCTGATCCTTTTTGAGCTTCTGAACTTTGTTTAGCTTCTGACCACGTTGTAGCTTCTGAACTCCTTCAGAGTGTAATTATTCAGACTTCCATAGGTTTCATCAGAGTCTAAATTAAGTGTGCTCTTGATTTAACGTTGAATTCTCCTGCACTTAATTTAAACATTAGTACCATCGATTGTCCATTTAATACTTTGTTATCATCAAAACCTAAGGGTGTGTATTAACACATATTTTGTTCCAACACCCACAACAAAGGAAAATTGGTGAAACTCCATGGTATTTCATATTTAAATCCGAGATCTCGTACTTTTGTGTGTGAGGTTTAGGTGGTATATACCACTTTGTCTATAGAACCATACAAAATTCAAGCAAAAAAACGTTTAAAGAGTCATTAGAATTCAATAATATACCGACACGTTATTGAAGGAGAGTTTAAAGAAGTGTCACAAAGAGTTTTTGGTATCATTGATCTCAATATTGATAAGACAATTGCATATATTAGTGATTTTGAAGGTTTCATGGCAAATGATGTAGGTGACTTAAATTACATTAAGAGAGACAAGATGGATATGAATTTTTGGAAACAAATACATATCAAGGAAAGTCTGATTAAATAGAAGTCGAGAACAAAGTGGGTTAAAGAAGGAGATTCCAATTCTAGATATTTTCATCAGTCGATAAAGAGTACGAGACGCCTAAACCAGCCGGTAGCTCTTAAAGAGGGTGGAAATTGGGTTCAAGATATTGTTAAAGTCAATACTTTTGTGAAGAATTTCCTTGCTCTAACTTTGTTGAAAAATGGAGTACACACCCTAATTGGCGCCTTTCTCTGTTGATGACGTTCGTGATGTTGTTTCAAGTTGTGATGGGAATAAATGCCCAAGACCCGATGGTTTTAACTTCAACTCTTTGAAAGCATGTTGGGATATTCTTCAGGAAGATATCATGAATTTTCTACATGAATTCCATAGTCTAGCTATTCTGCCTAAGGCAATGACTGCGTCTTTTTTGGCTTTCATACCAAAAAGGGATCATCCACAGGTCTTGTCAGATTATAGGCCAATCTTCTTGGTAGGGTACAATGCTTGTATAAAATTTTATCAAAGGTTTTGGCGGCGAGATTAAAAAAGGTTCTAGGAAAATTGATTTCAGAGTGTTGGTCAGCTTTTCTTCCTAACAGACAAATTCTAGATGAGATTATGGTTGCGAATGAATTGATCGACTAGTCCAGGCGAAGGAAAGTTAAACATCTACTGTTGAAAGTAGATTTTGAAAGAGCCTATGATACTGTAAATTGGTCTTTTTTGGAGTATATGATGCTTCACATGGGTTTTGCGCCTTGTTTGTGTGTTAAGAACCTTGATTTGTTCAATCAAGTTACTAGTGTGTAGATATGGGTCAATGGTTGAAAATTTCCTTCTTGATGTTGACAGGAATGTTAAAGCAGAATTCATTTGGTGGCGTGACATCTTAAGTGTAGGAAGTGAAGGAGCGGTGGTTGGTTCAAATCCAACGTGTGAAATGTGTTGGGCTTAGGCAATCTTATCCGATTTTGGCAAGAGAAGATGGTCGGGTCATGAGAGTTTCATGATTTTCTTCCCTCATTGTATGCAAAATCGTTGCAACCTGATGCTCCTATACACGTGCAGGATGATATGGATGATGCAACTGAGATGTCGACTTTGCTAGCCGGAATGTTTACGGTAAATTCAACATATTGTTTCTTGCAAAGTCGTGATTTATTTTAGACTATTAATAGTAATGTGGTGGATGTGTTGCAAGATTTGTGGGTGAATAATGTACTGTCTAAAGTAGGCATTTTTGGGTGGAAAATGAATTATCAATAATCCGCATGAGTTTTGCTGTGCATTTTGTTTTAGAGAAGAAAAAGACATAAATCATTTAATTTTAATTCCCCGATCTCAATTCAATACAGCTACAACAAAAGTGTTATAAAACTAACATTTTCAGGTAAAGAGAAATAAAAGCAACCTTTCTTCTAAATAGTTATTATGGACTTTCATCTAAAACTTACTAAATGAATAAACCTTTTTTTTTATCATAGATATTGTTATGCATATATTTTTATAATAAATTATAGTTAGTATGTTATAATATTCACAATTTTATTTAGAAAATATATAAAAATTAGTAACTTTATCTTATTGCTCAATTATAAACATATGTCGTAATAAATTATAATTATCAGTGACATCTATTTATTCAATTTATCCAATTTTTTTATGTACTAATATCAAATATTTGTTCGGTGTATTTTTTATATTTATCAATAATAATTATTTGTCATGTATTTAGTGTCAAACTCTTGTCCAATATTATTTTTGTATGTATCAGTGATAAATACAAGGCTTAATTAGTTTATTGGTTTAGGTTTCACAATAGTCTGAATTGGTCCCTTATTGATATCATCATTATCCGCATGGTGCTTTCCATCAATTTTTTTTAAAAAAAAAAACGTTAGTTTTACACTAATCCTAATCCACCGTTGTTAATAGTTTACCACCAACATACAATTTAGTTTTCCTTCCTTCATCTTCTCCCTTCATTTTTGTTTAACCAGAGTAACAATAACAACTGGGAGTAACAAAATCATATTAAACATTTGAAATTCCTATGCAACAAACTCAAATTTCATTCCATGGAATAACTCCAAAATGAAAAGGAAAGAAACAAACACAATGGATGGATCTTGCAGCTCATTGAGCTTTCACGTGCTGCAGAACAACATTGTAGGCTTCATGTTCCTCACCAAAATCCTTGACAACAACACAGGAGCAGCCAGTTACTTTCCTAGCTTTTCCCTTTGAATCAATCTTGCACAATCAGGACCTGACTGGATGACAAGATTGAAGAAGGGGAAATCGAAAATTGGTTAAATTGGTTAAATAATATCTGCAACTTTATTTGAGCTTCTTCCTATTAGTTTGATTTTAATGGTGTTTGTGACCATCACGTTTAATTTGTTATGGTGTTTTTGCTTTAATGGTGAGTGACATAGGAAATCATTTAGTGTATATAGTATACCATAATATTTTGGGATTGGATCCTCTCCAATTTTCCCTCATGTTTTCTCTCCTTTTTCTTAATCCAATGGTTGATTTTCTCTCCTTTTTATTCCTCATGTTTTTCTCAACCCTTAGATTAAGAAAAATGAGAGAAAACATGAGAGAAAATTGGAGAGGATCCAAATCCTAATATTTTATAGAGTCTGTAAATTTGAGTTTGTTGCAAATTGGAAAATGTTGAAGTTGCAAATCTTGATTTTTCTGGATTTATTTGATGAATTTATGAACATGATGATGAAGAATAAGGTAAGGAAGAAGATGAAGAAATAGATAAAAAAATTAATTGATAATGTTGTACCGTTAGGTATAGTGGACATTTAAAATTCAATGACTAATTTTTTTTCCAGTAAGATCAAACGGTTTAAATTAAAAGATTTATTAAGATCTATGGTGGACCACATGCAATATTAGTCCACCTAATATATTTGGTGTTAAAAACTAACGGAGAGGACCAATGTAGCAAACAGATATGTCTTTAAGAGACCAATTCAGGGGCGAATCCACCGCCCAGCATGCCTGGGCAGGTGCCCATGCTCTCCCAATTATAATTTTTTTTAGGGTTCTTACTTTAATCTTTAAATTTGAATGTTTGAGCAAGAATTAATAAAATTTAAGTGTATATTCGTAATCCTCATGAAATTATGAGCAAAATGGTATATTTACATGTCCAATTTGGTGCAAGAATGAAAAAAACGATTTTTGAGGTTTTGGTCTTGAAGAGATGAACCGTAAAACTTTATATTAATACTTATTTTCATTAAGCTGTTTATGAGATTAAGTTCCTGTTGGCACAGTGGTGTGTATGTGGGTTGGTTATGCATAGGGCCTGTGTTCTATTCCTGGTGATCCCCTTTTTTATTTCATTCTTTTGTTTTTTTATTTCATTTTCTTTTATTTATTTATAATATACATTATTAAAAACATTAAAAATATCTAAAAATTCCAAAAATATATATTTCTTTGTTTTCTTTATCAAAAATACTAAAATATCAACTTTATTTCCTTTTTCTATACTATTTTCTTTCATATGTAGGATTGTGGGGAGTTTATGACTTTTACTTATGTAGTTATTATGAATTAAATATTTAGATTAAATCCTTAAAATTAATTAATTTTATTATAATTTCATTGTATAAAAGAATATATATTATTAGTTAAAAATGGTTTGATCCAATTAAACCCCGTTCCGAAAACCTTAAACCAATAAACATTTGTGCATCTACGGTTAAAATTGTGCACATGCTTAATATTATTCCTGGCTCCGCCACTGGACCAATCTGAACCTTTTTTTTTCTTTAAGAGACCATTGTGACACCTAAAATGTCTTTGAAGGAACAATAGACTAATTAAACCTTGAGAAATTCTTGCATTGAACTTACGAGATTCGGTTTTTTTTTTTACCAATACGAGATTCAAATTTTTTCCAATGTTATTTTTGTATTGTGATATATATGTCAATGTTATTTATCCATACAAATTTTAATCCCTACGTATCTAAGGATATCATATGAGTTGAATTTATGGGAAAACGCATATGCCTTCGCACATCAACGAAATCTTCTATCGTGTCTATCTCTCTACTAAATGGAGAATAAATGGAGGAGTGGTAAATTGAGTGAACCTAAACTCTAGCGGAAAGGGAACATGTGTGGTTAAAAAAAGAAATATCTTGAAGGAGTAGAAATCCTCTCCATTTTTTAAAAGAAATGACAAATTCAAATACTAAAGTTTAAATGTATAAATATTCAAATAATATCAACTATTCTCAAAAGACGTGCATTTATATTCTTGATTTACATCAAAATTATAGTAATTACATTTGTCATTTCTTTGAAGAAATTGAGAGAATTCCAACTCATCTTGAAGTGTTCATTTTTCAAGAGTCTACAGATAAAGAAATTTCCAAATAAAGAAAAAACAGAAAGAAATAAGTGAACATCTTTTTCTCAACAAAAAAAGCAATTAATTCAGAATTTAATTGTTGTGCACTGTCGGTGTAATACTTTTTTACACATACATCCAATAATATACCAACACATCATGTATTGTGTTTAAAAACACATCATGTGTCACATTCATTAAATGATGTAGCAACACATCATTGGATGCATGTGCAAAAAACTTTTACACTGCAGTGCACAACAATTAAACTCATTAATTAATGTGTGGTTGAAGGATCACACACGCGTTTCCTAATCAATGGTTTTTTTTTGGTAGAGATTTCCTAATCAATGTTGACAACTATGAAAGTTTTTTAGGATTGAGTTTGACAATTATAAAAGATTTTATTCTAAGTAATTTTTTTTTCATTTATTATGATTTTTGCATTTATTACGTCGGAGAGAGTTTGAATTTGTAGTGCGTGTCTACAAAAGGAAGGCCATAATACAATATTGAGCTGTGACGCACGGGTACTCCATTTAAGGAAGAGTACCCATATCGGGTACCGGTACACGTACCGTACACCTTTGGTACGCACCGACATCGTATCTGCTTTTTTTTATTCTTTTGGCAACTGGTACGCGCGTGGTACACCTGTGGTACGCGAATCCAAAAAAACAATTTTTTTCCTTTCTTTTATTCGTTTTTTATAGGAAGAGTTAAATTTTTTATTTTTTTATAATATAAGAAAAATAGCAGTTGCTAAAAAACGATAATAAAGTAGTTACTAAATTTATTCATCTAAAGAGAGTTGAATATTTGGTTTTTATTTATAATCTTCCTCTTTTTGACAAAGAGAAATAGTAATACTTATACTGAAGGATCAACAAAAAGGTGGGATATTGATAGAGATGAATGAAATCTATTTGATGTAGTTGATATTCTTGAAGTTCCTAATACTTGTCGCGATGAACTTGGACTAGAGGCGACTCTTTTTAATGATGATGAAGAGGGAAACCATCGACTTTTTTTTGAGCTAATTGCTTATTAATATAATATTTTGATGTTTTTGAACAATTTGAATTACTTTTAAAGTGTAGTATTTTTTATATTTAATTATATGTTATACAATATAATTCTATTATTTTATATATAAAATTATATTAAAAAATAAATAAATTTACGGACGTACCCGTACCTTAATTTTTCTAAAATTACCGTACCCGCATCCGGACAACGTAGATATTGAGACAATACCATTACCAACACACATGAAGAAAAAAATCTTATTTTTATTGTTCTTTCTTTGTTTGCACAAAAGGAAAAGTTTAATGGTTTTCGATGGAAATAACAATGCAACGAAACTCAACACACGGAAGAGAAAATTTGGTGAAACCAAGAAAGCAGAAAAACCAAACAAGTCTCATATGTTGTTCTCAAAAGGAATAATCGAAATAATAAAGTAACATAACTCTCAATTTTGTGCAACGCAAAAACTGCACTCATTGTCACATCTTCCAACAACGAACTCTATACATGTGGCTATCCTAATTGCGACACCGTTATTCAACAATTTTTGACAAGAAAAGACACCATTGAAGACAATGAGAAAAAGAAGAAAGAGGAGATTGTTGAAACCCTAACGATCCGTTTAGTGCGCAGGATAGGATAGAGACATGATATTATAAGAAGCTGGATAAATAAATGATATGATAGTAATAGGATAAACGCATATCCTGTCATGCGTTTGGTGCACACATGATAAGAAAGAAGATATTATTATTTTTTTAAAATATCATATTTTTAATTGACATTAAAAATAATGACTTAATTTCATATAATTGTAAAAAAATTAAAATTAAACTTGACATACTAAAATAACTATCAAATTCAAATAACACACGAGTATACAATTTCAATCAAAAATCAAACTAGAAAAAAAAGACTATTTTTCCAACACAAAGTGTAAAATGTAAATAACTTATAGGTTAGAAATAAAAAAAAAGGTGGCAAGACAGTTTTTCTGCGATGTTAGTAATCAAAAGTCAAAACTTACATGTTATTAAAAAGAAGAAAATGTAACGTAAAAAATATATACTTATAAAACATGAAAGACAAAATCCACCGATAAATGGATGAAGGTCCCGCACTTGTTTCATCTTTACCAATCGTTAGTTGATTTAATAATGATTGACGCTGAACTTGGTAGGGAGAACCACGGTTCGATCCCCGCAACTGCGATCGGAAGGGGGCTGAAACTACTTAATGTCAGAACTGACCCCCGAACCAGTTTAAACTGGTGGTGAAAATAAAAATAAAAATTAAATATTAGAAAAACAAAGAGTCAATAAATATGATAGGATTATTAGGTTTAATTTATCATTTTCTATTGATATATGCACCAAGCATGAGATTTACGCAGGATAGGATAGTTTTATCATATTCTATCTTATTATCATGCGCACTAAACAAACCATAAGGTTTTAATATGAGGCAATTGAAGATGAACTTGAGAAACTTACAGAACAAGAAATTTTTTCCAAGCAATCAATGATGAGGCAACAAAGAGTGTTTCTATTTTCTCTCGTTGATAGAATGATCCTATTGATGATATGGATTTACAATCTCTTGAGAAATTTAAGAATTCTTTGGAAAACTTGAGACTTAATTTTGGTTCAACCGAAGATGAAAAGAAGTTAATGTCCACACTTCAAAATTGAAAGTTCTTTTACTTTATTGGAAATTCTGAGTGTACCTTTTGAGAACATCATATGAGACTGGTTTGATTTTTCCACTTTCTTGATTTCACCAAATTTTCTCTTCCGTGTGTTGAGTTTTGTTCTATTGTTATTTCCATAAAAAACTATTAAACTTTTTCTTTTGAGCAAACAAAAAAAGAACAATAAAAACAAGATTTTTTCTTCAGGTGTGTTTGTAATGGTATTGTCTCAATGTTGTGTTATGACATCTTTCTTTTATAGACACACTACAAATCCAAACTCTCTCTCTCTCTCTTCGGTGTAATAAATGCAAAAATCATAATAAATGCATGATAAATTTACATAAATTAATGGTTTTTTTACATATAAGTTAGCATAAATTTTGAATAAATTCAAAATAAACACAAAATTTAATAATAATATTTAATATTTTAAAAATCGGACCGATCATTTGGTGGTCGTCTGATTCTTCTAAAGTTTGTTCTGATCTCTCTCCCTGTCTATGCACTTTCCTTCTTCAAAGCTCCCTCTGCAGGTACCATTTCTTCTATTGAATCTCTTTTGAATAACTTTTTTTGGGGTGGGAGTGAGGACATTATGAAAACCTCTTGGATCAGTTAGAAATCCATTTGTTTATGTAAGGAGTATAGAGGGTTAGGAGTGAGACAGTTGAGGGAGTTTAACATTGAACTTTTAGGTAAATGGTGTTGGAGGATGTTGGTAGATATAGAAGGTTTGTGGTTCAGGGTGTTGGTAGCCCGTTACGGGATAGAGAGAGGGTGTTTGAGAGGGGGAGGAGTGGGTCTTCTTGGTGGAGGGAGATTGCGAGGATTCGTGACGGCGTAGGGGGATTAGGGGGAGGATGATTTGGGGATAGTGTGCGGAAGAAGGTGGGGGATGGGTTGGAGACATTCTTCTTGACAAATACTTGGCTGAAGGGGGTTCCCTTATGTGTGCGGTTTCGGCGCTTATTTGATTTGGCGATGAACAAATCAAGTATGGCCGAAATTTTTTCGTTAGGGTGGGAGACTGGTGGGTGTGCCAAAGACAGATGTGGGTGTGGGAGGCGGAGATGCTGGGGGAGTGTTAGATTTTACTTCATAACTTTACTTTGCAGGCTCGGTCTTCAGATTTGTGGAAATGACAACCAGATCCTGCTAGAGGCTACTCAGTCAGAGGGGCATATCAGATTTTGACTTCTCAGCAGCTTGACCCTGTGGACGCAGTTGCAGATCTCATTTGGCACAAACAGATTCTCTTAAATGTGTCTATTTTTGCTTAGAGATTGTTACGAGATAGGTTGCCAACTAAAGTCAATTTTGCAACCTCAGGCATCACCACTCCAGAAGCTTAGTCTTGTGGGGTTGGTTATGGAGACATGGAATAAGCTCAACATTTATTTATCTCGTGCAACTTTTTTGGCTCTCTATTGTCATCAGTTAGGTCTTGGATTGACTCGTCGTCGGTGGATCCTTCGCATATACCAGATCATTTCCTACAGTTCACTCATTCATCAGGTGGTTCGTGAGTTCGACACTCTTTTTTGCAGATTATTTGTCGTCTATGTGTTTGAATTATTTGAAACGAAAGAAATCACAGATTATTTAGAAATTGAGAGATGCTCGTTCCTAAATTTATGGACAATGTCAAACTTTATTCTTATTGGTGGCTGAAGACAAAATATTAATTTAGTTTCAAATTATCATAGCTGGTGGTCGAGCCTGTTTACTTGTTTGACTTTGTTTATCATGATGTTATTCCAACCGTATCTTTTGAAAACTCTTGTAGTCTTTATTTTGCACATCTTGTGTTGATGAGACTATTTGTGTGGTTAATATATCTCACTTTTGCGTGTTACAAAAAATATTTTGTAAAAAATTATGAAAATGTGAAGTCAATACATTAAAAAATGAAATGTTTTACTTTTTGAATATTTTTATTTAAATGAAATGGTTAAAGAGTGTCTCGGGGAACTCGATAATAAGTACTTAATTATTTTACTTTTACATAATTACAAAAGAGAACTTATCCAAATTGTTTACTTCGGTGTTGGGCTGGACATTAAAACTTACTCAATATTTACCCGTACTCTTTTATTTACATATTACTCTTTTAGTTATTATGCAATAATGTACGTCATATATGGTACTTAACCTTACCGTAAGACCTTTATAAAAGGGTTGCTCAAACTAGCCATATATTATCAACAAAAAAAAGAAGTAATGATAGTAGCCAAACACAAAAATCGTAATATGAGTTCCAAAATGCAAGCATTGATCTTTTTGTTAGTCTTAACAATATCCTCCTTCACTATCAAAGCATCATCACGTGATTGGAGTCCTTCAAGTTATTGCACAAAAGACACTTGTATTAATTAATATATAAGTACAAATATAAGTCCCCATAGATACTAAAAATATTTGGGGGACCGAAACTTGTTGAAATTTTATAGGACCTAAAAAAAATTAGAGATATTTATATAGGGGAACAAATTATTTAATATTTAGTTATAATAATAGTATGGAATTTTTTAGATTATATAAATATATGTATGTAGATGAATTAATTATAAATTAAATTGATTAGTAAAGTGATTGGGTCAAGTGGCCAATTGTGGTATAAGAAAGGGTATTATGGTCTTTTCGTAGGTATCTTCTTTTCATAGATTTATAGAATATAGGTATCCTCTATAATATTGGTAAGGTATATAGGTTCCCGTTGAAATTATAGAAAATTGACACTTGTATTAAATAATATATGAGTAAAAATATAGGACCTATAGAAGTTAAAATCTCCGTCTCTAAATATAAGACCCTATTGAAATTTTTCTTGGTCCATTTTTATACAATCACTTTCAAAGAACACCCAAGGACTGATATAGCACACATAGAGATTATAAAAATGTAGGCATGTATATTATATAAAAAAGACACTTGTATTAATTAATATATAAGTAGAAATATAAGTTCTCATAGATACTAAAAATATTTGGGGACCAGAACTTGTTGAAATTTCATAGGACCTAAAAATAAAATTTGAGATATTTATATAGGGGAACAAATTATTTAATATTTAATTATAATAATAGTAAGGAATTTTTTAGATTATATAAATATATTTATGTAGATGAATAATTATAAATTAAATTGATTAGTAAAGTGATTGGGCCAAATGACCAATTGTGATATAAGAAAGGGGGTATTATGGTCTTTTCATAGGTATCTTCTTTTCGTAGATTTATATGATAACTTAAACCCAATTCACTACACTTTTGCCACATACACCCCCATTTCACTAACCCACACCTATGTTTCTGACATTAGACCCATTAACACTTAATTTAACTAACTCTCGTAATTATTTAATTAAACTTACTTCTAATTATTCTAACTTCTCACAATTAACTAATAAACCTATAAATGATCAAAATACCCTTAAACATCCAAAAACACAATAAATCACATAATCACTCATACTTAATTAAATCAAATAACCAAATAAATACTAATAATCAAATAATTAAATAAATAAACAATTAAATAAATACTAATAATTCTTTTTTTTTTGGTGAATAAAGAGGGCAAAGCCCAAAAAAGAAGAAAAAACTACAAGATTACTCTAACACTCCTAGGCATGCAAGCCCCGGCTATGTCATCAAAGAAGAGATGTTGGAGTTCCCTAGGAGGATTCTCCAAAATTCTCACATCATATGAACTTTGGTTGAGACTAAAACTAGCTAGCCAATCCGCGCATCTATTTCCTTCACGCCATGTGTATTGAAAAATAACGTGCCACTGTAGGTTCGAGAGGTCTTGAATACGTTTAACCAAGATAGGAGAGTTTCCATTGAGCTTGCACCTTCCTGTTACCATATCAATCAGAAGCTTGGAGTCACTTTCCACTATAAGATGTGTATACCTCTGTCTTCTTGCCATTTTCATTCCTGTATACATTCCCCACATTTCAGCATGAAGGGCATCACAATCTCCAATCCTTAGTGTATACCCTTTCAGCCACCGACCATCTGAGTCCCGAAAAAGACCGCCACAACCTGCAATGTTCATTGAATCCTTGTATGCCCTATCACAGTTGAGCTTGATCCAATCTCCATGAGGGTATTTCCAGCCGATGTAAATTGTTTCACGTTGTCTACGTATCCCCGTCATGAGAGTATGCTTATAGTGCTTAATATCCTTGGTCATCCTAAGAATCACTTGTGATGGCTCATTAGGTCGTTGAAAGCCTTCTTCAAAAATAGCTTTGTTTCTCCAAGTCCAAATATGCCAACACGCCACCATGAAAATAGATTACCAGCTCTCCTGTTGATTCCCAAAGTTTTTGGTGTTAAGGTTCAAAAAGATCCACTCCCTGCAATCAAAAGAAGAATAAATACTAATAATTCTAATGCGACTGTTACACTAGCTATTTCTCGTAACAAATAATTATCAATTTTTTTTTTATAAATATTATGCACATCTCTTGAATTATCTTAAGGAAAAAATCAAAAGCTAAGAAAAAAATAACTTTCCTCCAACTCCTTTAATCAAAATTAAAGCTTCAACTATGGCTTCAACTGATGCTAGATTCACTTATATTTATTTATAGAATTTTAACTCTTCATATAACGATTATTATATGTAATAAAATTTTGTTTAAATTTGAAGAGGGAAATGCTAAATAGTGTCTCCGGGCACTCTTTAAGCCCTTAAATAGTAAGTTTTTAATAAATTTTTTATGGAAATGTGTAAAATCAACGCATTGGAAATTGAAATGATTCAGTTTTTGAATAAATTATTTCTTAAAATTGAATAATTAAAGAGTGCCCTGAGGGCATTGTTTAGCAAGACTCATTTGAATATAACAAGAAACAAACTTGTTAAAAAAAAAAAAAAAACTTTAGTTTTCCAAATATCAATTAAATAGGAACACTAAATTCACATTCAAAAGACACTTAAAAAGAAACGGAGGGAGTAATAATATATAACGGTCTAAATTAAAAAAATTAATGAGGTCTATATTGGACCACTACAATGCTAGTTAGTGGAATACACTAACTCGACTAACGAAAGCATAGTTAAGGGACCTAAACGAAACATTTATTAATTAAGTGAAATTAAAAATTTAGTTAAGCTACTAAAATAGTAATTTAAGCATAACATTTAACATGACATTTAAAGAATATGACTATATATAACATCATATTTCAATTACAGTTCAAAAATAATGAAGATCAATAAACTTAAATTACCGAAAAAGTTAAAACATTTATAATTTCATCCAAATTACAAAATTAACCATTAACCATGAACCACAACCAAGGAACCGCCTATGATTTTTCTGCCATCAATCTCTAGTATAGTTGAGTGGAATTATTAATTAAGTTATTTAATTTTTTAGATAAGTTATAAGTGATGAAGTCTATTGATGTGTTAATTCTTTTGGTGTATTAATGATGATGTTCGTGCGTATGCACAATGACGAGTTTTCGTGCTTATGCATAATTTCGAGGTGAGATTATTCGATAATATTGTTTGAAGTTCCACATTAGTTAGAGATATGATAAATATAATCTTTATAAATGTAGTGTAAACTTTAACTCTCAAGCTAGCTTTTGTGGTTGAGTATATGTCTCTCAAATTCTAATATTGTATCAGAATCTATCCTAGATCCATTTGTTGTTTGTTGCGGAGACCTCTCATATTTGGGTCACCCATTGTTGTTGATACCACGCACCAAACCCAATAGTACTGGGCGTGAGGGGGTGTGTTAGAAGTCTCACATTGACTATAGATATGACAAATATAGTCTTTATAAATGTAGTACAAATCTCAACTCTCAAGTCAGCTTTTGTGGTTGAGTTATAAATCTCTCAAATTCTAATAAATATAGCTTTGATGTCCAATTTTGATAATGATTTCTTGTTGTAAGTAGTGTGTATGATTGAGTGTGGTTGCTTATCATATGATCATGCATACCATGAAATTTCAAGAATTATGATTCTCAATGAACCATGACATGAATGAGCTGCTCACTCAAACCAATGTTTCTGTTTATCACACACTTGGAGAAGGGAACTTAAAACCTCCTCAGATGTCGACCTCTTAACTCATGCTTCTCCTCCATAAGGCATTTGTGATCTTCTTAGAACGACGCAATGGAAACATCATTTCTTCATGAATATTTTGCGGTTAAAATATTTTAACTACAACCTTATACATTTATTGTAATATTCCCCATTTCTTTTGCTAGTATTATATCCTAATAAGAGTATTTCTTAATTCATCATTTGTTTAGAGCTAGTATTGAGTTATGTTGCATATGAGTTGTAGTAGTCTCCTTGTAAGTGTGAGTGGTGTCAAGGCAATACTTAGACATGTGTCCCATGTAACACACCTAGCATTGAGTCACCAAAGACACTACACACTCCACCAACACTCTCATTCATTTTCTGAAGTTTGAAACACTTCTTTTCTCTTCTCTCTCTCGTGGCTCAAACTAACAAACCTACACTTTCAATCTCTTAAAATTGCTCTCAAAATCAACATAACTCAAGCATGCATATGGAAGTTTTATTCTAGTTGGTTGTAAGAAGTATTGTGGTAAGTTTCAATCTTCCAAAACTCTTATCAATCTATTCAAATTCGTGCTTCATGATCCTCTAGTCCAAACCTCAAATTATGTTTTCACAATGCATGTGTTGGAGACATGCTCATCTTGGCTTTCTTGATGCTTTAGGAAGTGGAACTCAAGACTATCAACCACAAGAGGATTGAAATTGCCAATCAAAGCCTGGGAATCAGTAGATAGCCAAGAATCAAGCTTCAATTGAGGTGGGTTCTTAGGATAGAATAGTTAGAATTATTCCCCAAAATTCAACTTTGCATGATAACATAGGATTTAGGGATTGAAATGTGCATGAGAAGGGTTTAATTCCCAAAACTCTTCTCCTTTATAATTATTATGATGTTCATGATGTTAATGGCTTGAAAGATTGGCAATTGTAGTGTAGAAAACTCTGTTTTGAACTGGTACTGTAGGCCTTCGCGCCTAGGCGCAACAGTTTCGCGCCAGGGCGCAGGAAAGAAAACACAGAGGCAGAATCTGGATGCAGGTTCGCGCCAGGGCGCAGAAGGTTCGCGCCGGGGCGCAAGCCACCAGCATTTCCAGATTTTTGTCCTCTGTTTCCTGCTTTTGAAAACCCATACGCATTTTGGATTGTCATATTTTAAGTCTTGTTTTCCATTAACATTAAGAATACCTTATAATTATGATGTCGTTGTACATATATGATTGATTATAACCTAGGCTAGTAGCTAGGTTAGTCTCCCGGGATTGGGATATATTGGTAGTATGTTAACACTTTAGAATTATGTGTAGTATCAGTCCATAGTTATGTGTGGCTGCTTGAGCACCACCAAAGGGATTCGAGGAATCCATAGTTATGTGTGGTTGTTTGACACCACCAAAGGGATTCGATGAATCCAAAGCGATAAGATATCAATAATATTGATTGTGATGTCATAGTTATTTCGTACCATATGTGCTTAGTTCACGAAGATTGGTACGGAAAAGCGTAAGGCCTTCTGAGACCGGCTCACCTCAGATTGTTCTTGCATAGCTAAAATGAATTCAGATAATTCTCTGTGTTACACCATATAAACTGTTTATATATGAATACATGTATTGCGCTGAGATTGCGTGAGGAATGATTATAGGTTGATTCCCCTGGTGTAGTCACCAATAGGTGGGTAGTAGAATCCACGAGACTTAGTAGTCTTACCCCCCCCGTTCATGTTTCAGGTACTCAGGGTGATCGTGGCAAGCAAGCTGCGGAGTAGTAGCATTGCTTGTGACTGTGATGTTCGTGTTTATAACATTTAGTTTTTTATGTTTCAGTTTATTTCCTTTTCGCTGTGTTGTACTTTATTGTACTTTAGCACCTGCATGTGCCTTAATCAACTCTATGTATTTGTAAACTTGATGTACTCGGTATTTAATTATGGACTTTATAATATATTCTAGACAATGTATTATGGGGTGTTATATTTATTCTTGTAAATTTTTTCGTGAATATATTTCAACTTTTGCAGTTAAATATTATATCCAACCTTACGAAAAAGGATACAATGTGTCAACCTTATCAAAATTCCCCAAGTTAAGAGGTTTGAAATCACCTCTAAACACCAGGAAAATATCGTCAGTTCAAAACTGTCACCAAACGCTCACCAATTTTCCTCATTTACATTATTTCTTAACCGCCACAAAACATCATTCAAACCGCTCCTAAGACATATTGGCGATATGCCAGCGGTTTGTCAGAATCGTCGCTAAATAACATGAAGACACTACTTTTATCGACGCTTCATGAACGGCCGACTTAAGCATATTGGGGCGGTTTGAACTGCCGCTGATTTCCACTTTCAACCGCCACCACTTGCTTGTTGTCATGTAGTGATCTATCTCTCTTCTCTCCGTATTACCAGGTATATTAACTTCCTTTTTGTTGACAAACTATATTACTGTATTAACATTAACAATATGATTCCTTATATTTAAATTTCCTACCTCTCTTACATTACACTATTATTTAAGGTGTTTTTGATCATTTACACACCTAACATTTTTCTTTTTCTATTTTATCTTTTATTTGAATTCACACTAAATTTAGGGATTTGAGATTAGAATAAACTACTCCACCAGTTGAATGGAATCTTCATCCAAAACATTAACTAGTACTACTACATCACATGTTACTAGCTAGCTGACTCATCTGTCTCACTTCTCTCTATATACGTTTGTTATCACGTTTAGAATGTGCATCTCCCACTTCTAATAGCTTAGTAAAAGTCACGGTGAAAATGACTAATGACTGCTACTATATTACTTATAATATAATATGGAGTGCGTTTGTTACCACGCTTACCACGTGCATCTCCCACTTCTACAAGCTTCGTAAAAGTAATGTAGACACCACAACGGCTATTGTAGTTCTACTAGTATTTGTCTAGGGACACAAATAATTGAAGTTGGATCATTTCCTTCACTTTTTTCTCCATCTCTCTCCTTTCTCTCTATCTCTCTTAATCTCACTCTCTCTCATGATGATTTTTAAATTTTTTATTGAAGAGAGAGAATGAAATCAAGAGAGAGATAGAGAGGAATGAGAGAGATGAAGAGGAAAGTGGAGGAGAAGATCCAAATTCCAAATAATGTGTCTATTCTAACGTGTTGATGATCTAAAATATAAGTAAATATTATTCGAGTTAAATAATTTATAAAAAATAATATAGCAATTTTTTTTAAAACTTGGAATTCAGTCTAAGGACATGAGTTTAAATCTTAATCCCTAAAAAGAAAAAGTAATAATATTTTTTTTAAGCAAAAAAATAATAATATTTGTCTACTTAAAATTTTGGATTTAGATTCTCTAAAATGAAATCAACTGTTACTATTTGAATTAATTATTTAATTAATCAATAATTATGGATTGATAATATAAATTATAGTATATTGTTATTAAACACTTATTTGACCATAATATGAGTTTGGTCATTCAATTATAGGCCCAATTAGAGGTCTCTTCCCTTAACAATTGATATAATGTAAACCTAAATAGAACAAGGATATATAGTCATCTCTCTCAAATGTGTTATGCTCTCTGACCGCTCTATCTTGGTAATTCTAAAAGGTATGCCATATTCATGATCTCTTTGATATTAACATATGTTGTAATTTGTATCTTTAATTTTGAAATTCCAACATAACAATAATCCCTTATTTTGTATGTATACTTATACTTGGTGGTGGTGCCACTCATAAGTAGGTGTACAACCGCAGAAATGTTATTACAACATCATACTTTCAACATTTCTACAATATCAAGGGGTATATTTGTCATTTTACTCATTTAATTATTAAAATATCAAAACTGAAAATGTCACATGTTGTATATTTGATGAGGAAAATGGTCAAAATACCCTTTAATGTTGTAGAAATGTTAAAGATGTGATGTTGGAATAACATTTTTGGTACAACCGCACCCCTTGAAACTTAATATTACGCACTAATATTGTTACTTTTATTGATTGAACCCTTTGTTTTTATACTTTGCATCACTTCACTTTTGTCATTTTTAATTGTGTTGCGTACAGACAAATTTGTAATTAGGGATGGCAAAAATATCCATATCCGCGGATAAAATCCGTCACGGACACGGAGCGGATAGTCTAATGGATATCCGCGGGTAAGATAAATGGATATTTCAAATACCCGATAGTTAATGGATACGGATGCAGATTTAATGGTATATGTATCCATGGATATCCATACTCGATAATAAATAAGAAAATTATATAAATATTCTTAGTTATCAAATATAAAAGAGCTTTTTTAATTCTTTAAAATTTTGTGATGAAATTTGTTTTGATTAGAAATGAAATATATGAAGTTTTTTCTTAAGAAAAATATATTAATATTATTATAATTTGGTGAAAAGAAGGAAAATAAATGTGTTAAATTTTGTTAAATTGAAAGTGAATTATATGAATATTATTATGTGTTAATAAACTTTTTATTCTTTCTAAGAAGATAAACAAATTTCAAGTAATTAAAATAAATTTTTTATAAGAATCACAAAATTTTAAAAAAAAATTTATTATCCATGGATATCTGAAAATATCCGCGGATACTTCAAAATCCGTGGATTACCCGCTTAGCGGATATCCACACGGATATGGAGCGAATATGAATATCATATTAATCCAACGGAACAGATACGAATATCATACTATCCGCCCCCACGGATAGAGGTGGAAATAGGCTAGGCCGAGCTAGGCTTTGCCAAGCCTGAGCCTGGCCTGTCAAAAAATTAAAGGCTTGAGCCTGGCCTGTGGCCTATCATAGGCTTATTTTTTAGGCCTGAGCCTGGCCTTTTGAAAGCATGACATAGCCTATTAGCATGTTTAAAAGTCTATTTCACATAAACATATTTAAATAAATAATTATATTTAATTTTAAATATACTAATGAACAAATAAATCAATGAGATTAAACTTCCTTTTGGAGAACTTGACTATATAGGACATCATATTTCGATTTTAGTTTATAATAATACAATTATATATGTGAAAAATTAATGTGGATTAATAAACTTGAATTACTGAAAAAGTTAATAGATTTATAATTTAATCAAAGTACAAATTTTAATATATAATAACAATAGATGTAAAAATATTATTCATATTTACTTAAATAGGCCGGACTAGTAAGCTTAATAGGTTTTTTTATTGGCCTGGAGCCTGGCATTTTTAGCTAAATAGGCCTATAAAAAAGTCTTGGCCTACTCTATTTAAAGAAATAGGCTGACCTGGCCTGAGCCTATATAGGCTAGGCCGTAGGCTTATGTAGGCCGGCCTGACCTCTTTCCACCTCTACCCACGGATATTCATTGATATCCCTATTTGATATGACTATTATATTTTCTTTTTGGTTGCTAAAAGTAATTAATCTATTAGCCCAGTAAACCATTGATGTTTATTGAAAATATATTTTGACTACAAACTTCATCAAACTAATATCTATCTCAGTAACTATAGTGATCGAAATATTTCGGTCACTAAATCGATTATTAAAGACGAGATTTTTATTAGTGAGTCCTTCGGTTTATAAGTGATTGAAATAAATCTACAATTCATTTCTATAATATCTTGAGTGGCTTAAAAAAAATATTATTATAAGGTATTTAACTCGGGTAATTATAAAAAGAAAAACATGTCCCAAAAAAAGTCTACTTCGGTGAGCTGGAAGCAGGACTAAAAAATTACTCAATATTTACCACTATTTTTTTATTTTTCACATTAGATAAAATTTAATTTATAGAATAATGTGTAAATAGAAAAACATCGTACGAAACCTTATCATAAAACCTTTATAAAAGGGTAGCTGAATCAATCTAAAGTAATCAAACTAACCAAACACAAAAGGCATAATATGATGAGTTCCAAAATGCAAGCATTGATCCTCTTGTTAGTCTTAACAATGTCTTCCTTCACTGTCAAAGCATCATCAAGTGATGGTGGCATTGCCATCTATTGGGGTCAAAACGGAAATGAAGGCACATTGACATCAACATGTGACACTGGTAATTTCAAAATTGTGCTCTTAGCTTTTCTCAATCAATTTGGAAATGGAAATCCTCCAAAATGGAACTTTGCTGGTCATTGTGGTGATTGGAGTCCTTGCACACAACTTGAACCAGAAATTAAACATTGTCAACAAAATGGTGTCAAAATTTTCCTTTCACTAGGAGGTGCTGTGGGACCTTACTCTCTTAGCTCACCAAATGATGCTAAAAATGTTGCTGATTATCTCTATACTAATTTCCTTAGTGGTCAATTTGGTCCACTTGGAAGTGTTACCTTAGATGGTATTGATTTTGACATCGAAGCTTCAACTCTTTATTGGGATGACCTTGCTAGGCATCTCGACAATCAAAGAAAACAAGACAGGTGATTTTACCGATACAATATTATAATCCATGTCTCGTTTTTGGTCCCTATAGTATTTCAAAATTTCGTTTTTAGTCTTTGAAGATTTTTTTCGTACTTTTTATTTCCTAAAGTTTTTTTCGTCGGTGTATTTAGCATCCGCATTTAATCAAACTATGTATATTTTCACATTTTTGAATGATTTTTTGTATTCATGTTTATAATATTATAAGGACATCCTCGATGAAAAGTTAGAATTTTTTAATATAAGATGAATTATTTATGAATTTTTATGTGCAAAAAAATTAAAAAATTCATATTTAATTCATCTCTTGTTAAAAAAATTTAAACTTTTGTAAGAGAGATTTATAAAATATACTAAATATGACGGCAGAAAAAAAATTAAAATTTCGATTGATATGCACGAATTGAATGAAAAGTATGGTCTAAAAACACTGACAGAAAAAACTTCAAGAACTAAAAATTGCGAAAAAAAACTTCAGAGACTAAAAACGAAATTGTGGAAAACTATATGGAGCAAAAACCTATTTAACCCTAAGTAAAATTATTATAGAACTCACAACATCCTTAACATTTATCAATCGGTCAACTTCTTAACTCATTCAATCTAACTAACAAGTCAATCTCTCCTCCCTTTACAGGTACTTTTACTTGAGTGCTGCTCCACAATGTGTTATACCAGATCAGTATCTTGACAAAGCTATCAAAACTGGTTTGTTTGATTACTTACTTGTTCAATTCTACAATAACCCACCATGTCAATATAATACTGCAACTGGTGATGCAACATTGCTCTTACAATCATGGGATGCTTGGACATCATTAATTCTACCAAATAATACTCTTTTCATGGGACTGCCAGCATCACCTGATGCAGCTCCTAGTGGTGGTTATATACCACCAAATGATCTCATTACTAAGGTTCTTCCTTACATTAAAGAGACTCCTAACTATGGAGGAATTATGCTTTGGGATAGATACCATGATGTTGGAAATGATTACAGCAATCAGATAGTGGGGTATGTTAAACAATCTGCTTTTCGATTTGTGACATTAATTTCCAAGGCAATAGTCGGGTCAGTCTCGGAAGCTTTGAATGCCATATTTCCGAATTAATATCGATCGCGCGCAATAAACTATGTATGTGTATGGAATAAGACTGAACTTTGATCCTCTGCCTCCAACTTTATGGTGGCTGTAGACCATTAGATCAAAAATAAGACGATGACTTGTTAGGTCACTTACCTTTATGCATGTTATCTATATAGCTAGATACACTTTGATTTTTTTGGAATATGATCATGTAATCCACACAAATCAAAGCATATTATCTTATGTATGTACTGGAATTCGCTTTGAAATTTGAATAACTAGTAACCGGCCAGTGCGTTGCACGGGTTCGACGGGACGCCAATCATGGACGATGTCAATCATGGATGCTGATGTTGAAATACTTATTAATGAAGTCATGCAAGTCAATTATATAAGCAATGTATTAGATTAGTATTGTGAGAATCGCATAAGTAAATTGTTAATCATCATAAGGTTAATTGTACACAATATAAAAAAAAGAGGTCATAATAGAAAATTAAGATAAAGTAATGTCAAACGTCATACAAACATGAGCAATAACATGTAACTTAAAACGCTAGATGAAATTCTTAATAAAGAGACATATTTTGACATAAAAAGGATAAGTTTATTTAAAGCATAAAATACTGCTCAGTTTAGTAGAAAGACTTCCGCTTGGCATCTTTAGTGACTATCCATAAGATTAAGTAATATTATTTGACTAAACTAATATTTTTTTCATCCCTCAAATACGGTTCAATTAGTATGTGCATATTGTAGACATAGCATTAACAATCTAATAATGTAATCTATTTAATTGAAAACTTTGTTCTATATATACCGATACTACTATGCTATAATGGAAACTCTTCTTGATGTAAAAAGATACTCTTCTTAATGTAAAGTAAAAAAAGATAGAAACTTTTGAAAATTGTTCATTAGAATGACAGAGCTACCAAATATTAAGGAATCAATCATTCATTGAACAATAATTTGTAGTGAACTTAAAAGATGCTAAACAGCTAAAGTTAAGCTATTTTTATAACATGTGATTTTTCTTTATTGTGCTCACAATTCGAGATTGATTTACAAAATGGACATAAGCCATTCTCATTCATATTCAACATGGCAAGGTGTGATTATATTTGCCTTGCTATTTTTATTCAAGGCTTACAAATAAGATTGCAACCTAAGCATCTAAACCAATATCATAAACAATTTCAAGTCATAGCAACCATCCTTGAAATATATTTTTCGGATTCTTCTTCTTGACTGATTCTTCAACCTTGTTCCCATTTGGATCTTGCAAGATTGCATAATTACCAATGTATACACTGAAATCATTCACCAAACATGTTGGTAACTTTCATGAGGATATACAATAATTTAAAATAACAGAATTACAAACATATGATATCTAAAAAGGCAATGAATAGTATTTTAAGCGGCTTATAAGGTAAAAAAACAACTTATTTATTTAGGCTTCAGTTAGCTAAGTACACATTTGCCCACACACAATAGTAGTACCTACTGATATATTGAAAGCATGTTTAATTCACTTTTTTTTTGGCTTATTTATGCTTAAATCAAGTTCTATATCAGTGGCATGGTCATCCAAATTGGTTTTTCAAAAAACTAACAAAACATGTTTTGAGATACATTAGAGTATAAAAACATCAAATTTATACTATCAAATAAGCTTCAGTTACAATTATAACCAAACATGGTTGATGTCAAGAGAAGAAGAAGAAGAAGAAGAATGACCTTATCCTTAAAGTGATGTCTGTTTTCAAAAACGGCATTGAAGTAAGCATCCATTCGAGCACGATATGAGAGCATCTCTTTTTTATGGTAGAGAAAAGAATAGGTGCAGAAGTAGTTCGCGTAGTCGACTTCTTTGGGGACGGCAATGCCTCAACTATCACCGGCGGCGTTTTCAGAAGAGGTACCCATGGTTATGGACAATAGCTGCCTGTGAAAATAAATTTTCAACTATAAGATTACAATGGTTTTGTATTCTCATGAAACAAAGATGAAAGACCACATAGTATTATAGAAAGAAAATATTGCACAGCATGAAAACTCATTAACAAATGAAATTAGAACCTGAAATGGTAATGAGCATGCTGATATGTCCCATATTTTGAATGGATTTGAGACTAACCTTTCTCGCAACCAAAGTTCCCAAAACGAAATTTCACCATTGTTAGAACCAACTGCTAAATAGATTAATGCAGTCATATAATACTTGTCGGGATTTTATTAGTAAGGAAACATTATATATGAACACAAAAATTATAGGAAATACTCAGACAACAACAAAGTGCTCCTATTACTCAAAATAGATATATTAACTTTGTCCCTTTAAAAAACATAAACATTAAAAACTAAATCTTTCTTGTTTACTAATTCAAACACACAAACATCTCTTGGTTGCAGTCCACTTTCACTTGCAAACAAAGACCAACCCACAGAAAGTTGTCGACCATTTATATCGTCATTACAACAAAGCAGTTTCAAATTCCATGATCTTTTTCCTATTTGCAGCATCACATACTTGTCTTTTATAACACCCCATAATACATTGTCTAGAATATATTATAAAGTCCCTAATCAAATACCGAGTACATTAAGTTTACAAATACATGGAGTGTTGATTAAGCACACGCAGGTGCTAAAGTACAAGAAAGTACGACACAGCGGAAGGAAATAAACTGAAACATAAAAAAAACTAAATGTTCTAAACTCGAACATCACAGTCACAAGCACTGCTATCTCCTCTGCAGCTTGCTTACCACAATCACCCTGTGCACCTGAAACATGAACGGGGGGGGTAAGACTGCTAAGTCTCGTGGATTCTACTACCCACCTATTGGTGACTACACCAGGGGAATCAACCTATAATCAGTCCTCACGCAACTCAGCGCAATAAATATGTTCATATAAAAATAAACAGTTCATATGGTGTAACACACAAATTATCTGAATTCATTTTAACTATGCAAGGACGGTCTGAGGTGAGCCGGTCTCAGAAAGCCTTACGCTTTTCCGTACCAATCTTCGTGAACAAAGCACATATGGTACGAAATAACTATGGCATCACAATCATTATTATTGATATCTTATCGCTTTGGATTATTCAAATCCCTTTGGTGGTGACAAACAACCACACACAACTATGGATTCCACGAATCCCTTTGGTGGTGACAAACAACCACACATAACTATGGATTCCACGAATCCCTTTGGTGGTGCTCAAGCAGCCACACATACTATGGACTGATACTACACATAATTCTAATGTGTTAACATACTACCAATATATCCCAATCCCGGGAGACTAACCTAGATACTAGCCTAGGTTATAATCAATCCTATTCGTGCAACGACATCATAATTATAAGGTATTCTTAATGTTAATGGAAAACAAGACTTAAAAGATGACAATCCAAAATGCGTATGAATTTTCAAAAGCAGGAAACAGAGTACAAAAAGCTGGAAATGCTGCTTGCGCCCCGGCGCGAACCTTTTGCGCCCTGGCGCGAACCTGCATTCCAGATTCTGTCTCTGTCTCATTTTGCCTGCGCCCTGGCGCGAAAGTGCTGCGCCTCGGCGCGAAGCCCTGCAGAGCCAATTCAAAACAGAGTTTTCTACACTACAATTGTCAATCTTTCAAGCCATTAACATCATGAATATCATAATAATTATAAAGGAGAATAGTTTTGGGAATTAAACCCTTCTCATGCACATTTCAATCCCTAAATCCTATGTTATCATGCAAAGTTGAATTTTGGGGAATAATTCTAACTATTCTATCCTAAGAACCCACCTCAAGATTGAGCTTGAATCTTCAGCTAAAGCTTGATTTGCAGGTTTGAAGAGCAATCTTTAATTCCTCTTTGAGCTATGTTCTTTGCATTCCAATTTCTAAATCCTCAAAATCCAAGATGAGCATGCTTCCAATCACATGCATTCCAAAAACAGAATGTTGAGTTTAGAATAGTAGAATTTGGAGCACGAATTTGGAATGGTTGAGAAGAGTTTTGAAGATTAGAACTTACCACTAAGGATTATTGCAACCTAAGGAACACCATTATCCATTTGCATGTGTTTTATGGAGCTAATTTGTGGAAGAATTTGAGAATGAAGATGTGTGTTGTTGTTGTTGATTTGGCGTGAGAGAGAAAGCAAGGAGAAGTGAGACTTTGCTGTTTTGTGATTCATGAAATGGCAAGTCTTTTCTTTGGTGTTGGTGTTGGTGACTCATACTCTTCAAGTGGGGCACATGTCCAACTTCAAGCCATGCTCACTCACTAGCAATGACACCACACACTCACACACTAGGTAACCACTACACATTACTTGTATCATAACTCTCATGCTAGCTCTAGACATGTGAGATTTTGAGAAAATACTCTTATTGGTATATAGTACTAGTAAGTGAAATAGGGGATGTTACAATCTACCCCCCTTAAAGAAATTTAGTCCGCGAAATTGAAAATTATACCTGAGAAAAGATAAGGATAGTTTTTCATCATTTCGGATTCTAACTCCCAAGTGAACTTGCCATCCGGGGATTGAGACCCTTCTACCTTCACTATCAGAATTTCTTGTTCTGAAGAATTTTAACCTTATAATCCACAAGTCAAACAGGGTTAGGCGAATAGGTTAAGTCTGATTTCAATTTTATGCTCTCCGATTCTACCGGCACGAACGGATCTGAGCTAAATTTTCTGAGTTGCGATACATGGGATACATAACGTATCGTAACAGGATTGATGACAATTGTAGCTGACATTCTACGGGTCCATCGTTTTTCAGAATTTGTTGTGGTCTAACATATCATGAACCAGGTTTCCTTATTTAAGATACTCCTGTTAAAATCCTTAATTTGACTGTGTTCTCCTTAGATACATTCTTGACTTCAGAGATACTTCGTCATTCAGCGGTTAGTTTATAAAAATCTTCCATATCCAATCCCTTGGAATAAAACTTTCCTCTCGCAAGGAGTTGATGACCTAAACTCCACTTACTGACCTTGTTTTCAAACGATCCCATGCTGCGCACTCTGATTTCTAACATTTTCCATCATCCACTTATTTGTGTCACTGCCTTGCTATATTCCACTGTAACTAATATACTCGTGACACGTCACTTACATCATCTATCGTTGCCTCATACTCTACATCTCCCCAATGAGTTACGCTCCACACTATACTTCTTTGTTACACCGCAGTCCGCTTGTGGTAACTTAGCTGATTCAACATCACTCAGTAGTTACTCTACAATTGTTACCTGCGAGCTGGTTTTGCTTAATATTATGCTTTACAGACCTCTGCCGCAACTAATATCCTCTTTATCGTTGCAGGCACTAGTTCCGTAGGTTTACTAATTTAATAGGTCGGTATCTGGCCTGGTTGGGTACACTCTGAAGATGGAATTCTAACGAACTTCACAAAGTTATCTAAAGGTATGAACTTGGGTTTTCCGATCCTTCTTTGTGAATCCATGTCCTTCTCTTGCGCACTACCTATTGTAGAACACAAGTCACAGGTCAATTCTATTCTATTTAACTTGACTTCACCCTTCCGGTCAGTTATACTCAAATTTATATCTTTGAATTCTTCATACAACCCACACTGATACATTAAAATCTCCGATGCATACAACGCCTTTCTGCTCAAAGCATCAGCTACTACATTCGCCTTTCCTGGGTGGTAATTCAATTCAAAGTCAAAATCTTTTAGATACTCCATCCACCTCCGTTGTCTCATGTTCAACTCCTTTTGATCAAACAAGTATCTCAACTTTTGTGATCACTGTATAATGCAAACTGTACACCATACAAGTGATGTCTCCAGATCTTCAAAGCAAGAATAATGGCTGCTAGTTCAAGATCATGGGTAGGATAATTCTCTTCATGTGGTTTCAACTGTCGCGATGCGTATGCGACTACGGCACCCTCTTGCATAAGTACGCATCCGAGTCCTTTATTGGAAGCATCACAATACACTACATACTTCTTATCAGGATCAGGAATTACTAACACTGGAGCACTAGTCAACTTTTGTTTCAACAAATTAAAACTATTTTCGCATAACTCGTCCCAAACAAAATCAACTTCCTTTCTAGTCAAACGAGTCAAAGGTAGCGCTATCTCCGAAAATCCCAAAATGAACCTTCGGTAATAGCCCGCTGAACCAAGGAAACTTCTTACTTCAGAAACACTTCTAGGTCTTTCCCAATTAAGCACCGCTTCTACTTTGGATGGATCAACAAATACACCTCCTTGTGATATTACATGACCCAGAAACTTTACTTCAGAAAGCCAAAACTCACACTTACTGATTTTGGCATAAAGTTGTTTCTCTCTCAGAATATTAAGAACAATCCTCAGATGCTCTGCATGCTCCTGAGGATCTTTAGAGTAGATTGAAATATCATCAATGAAGATTACCACAAACTTATCACGATAAGGCTGAAAAATTCTGTTCATGTAATCCATGAATACTGCTGGGGCATTGGTCAGACCAAACGGCATAACCAAAAATTCATAATGACCATAACGAGTCCTGACAGCAGTCTTGGACACGTCAGAAATCCTGATACGAATCTGATGATACCCGGATCTAAGATCAATCTTGGAAAAGATAGTAGCTCCTCTAAGTTGATCTAACAGATCGTCAATACGAGGTAATGGATACTTGTTTTTGATAGTAACTTTATTGAGCTGACGGTAATCAATACACAACCGCATTGTACCGTCTTCAATTCTCGAATGTTCAAGAGGGAACATTCTCTACGCTGTAACAGGAATAGGCTGAGATCTTGGGACAAGATCAATCGAGAACTCAATTTCTCTTTCTGGTGGTAAACTATTTATCTCTTCTGGAAACACATCCAGATATTCTCTGACAATACTCGTGAAGGGTGACAGACTGGATACATATATTAAAATTTGGCGGAAAGACTTCCGCAAGAAATTTGACCGAATAGATTGGGTTACTAATTTTAAAAAAACTTGGTCATGGAATTCACTTGGTGATCAACTGTGTTTAACATTGAACTACATTCTTTGTTTCCGAACCGGAAAACACTGACACGTAACGGGTCAACTCAGGTGACTGCTGATATTAGAATAAAATTCCAGCCACCATGCTACACGAACTTGATCGCTACAATTCGGACATGAGTATGAAATAAGAGATGAAATTCCTTTAATTGAGGAACAATTAATAGTTTATGATAATGATTCGATAATCAGACAACAAACATTAGGGAGGTTCATAAAGTCTAGTTTATTCTCCTACAGTAACTGAGTCAAACGACTCTTGTAATTAGGCGTTGATAGGCTGAAGTGATGATTGGACGGAGTAAAAGTGCTTCTGGTTTCCCGTCTCCACTCGATACTACACTACTCATTGTTGTTCTCCCAGACTAGCAATACCCTATATCACTATCTCTTACCTAGTCCATTCATAATTACTTACATCAACAAGAACGAGTTGATTACCTCTTCACTTGTAAGGGCAATCCTTCGAGTAATGTCCCACCAGCTTGCACTTGTAACAACCTGGATATCCTTGCATACACAGTCCTGAATGGAGCTTTCCACATTCTACGCAACAACGGCGCTCTCGTGAACGCGAAGACTGACCACACTCTCCTTCACCTTGTTCCTTGACAGTTCCGGAACAATACTTTCCAAGGAATAGTGCACGGAATTGTTCCCATTCTCGGGGTATGTTGTATCCCAGCTTCTCCTTTATTCCATCCCACCAATACCCCGCTGCTCCTTTCAGCATGTAACTGACGAACAATACCTTCTCGTCGTCCGTGCATGGTATTACTCTCAGGATGTTTTCTACAATCAACAACCAATCATGTGCAACATCCGAACTTACATTTCCTCGGAATACTGGGGGTGTCAACTTCAACAATTCTCCAAACGCCTGATCACTTCTAGTTTCGAATTGCGTCTCTATCTGCCCTTGCACAACTTGTTGCATTTCGAACTGTCGTTCTGACACCACTGGATGTTGTCGCATTACTCCCAGCATCCGTTGTTCTTGATCCATCCAGACTCGGAAATCATCATTCCTTGGTTCAATCGGAATCGAATTCCTTAAACGTCTTTCGAATTCAGCTGGGTCCTTCTCGACATTCCTTCTTGCTCCTCCGGACCCGTGTCCTCTTGGTAATTCCGACATACTACTCTACCTGCCATAATCAAATTGAGTTAGCTAGGCTCAAAGTGACATCACATTTAGAATAAATGTGAGACATCCCTAAAGTACGCATTTAATTTAGAATGCACTGTATACTTATGACTCTGGCACAGTCTGAATCGACCTGCTCTGATACCAATTATAACACCCCATAATACATTGTCTAGAATATATTATAAAGTCCCTAATCAAATACCGAGTACATTAAGTTTACAAATACATGGAGTGTTGATTAAGCACACGCAGGTGCTAAAGTACAAGAAAGTACGACACAGCGGAAGGAAATAAACTGAAACATAAAAAAAACTAAATGTTCTAAACTCGAACATCACAGTCACAAGCACTGCTATCTCCTCTGCAGCTTGCTTACCACAATCACCCTGTGCACCTGAAACATGAACGGGGGGGGTAAGACTGCTAAGTCTCGTGGATTCTACTACCCACCTATTGGTGACTACACCAGGGGAATCAACCTATAATCAGTCCTCACGCAACTCAGCGCAATAAATATGTTCATATAAAAATAAACAGTTCATATGGTGTAACACACAAATTATCTGAATTCATTTTAACTATGCAAGGACGGTCTGAGGTGAGCCGGTCTCAGAAAGCCTTACGCTTTTCCGTACCAATCTTCGTGAACAAAGCACATATGGTACGAAATAACTATGGCATCACAATCATTATTATTGATATCTTATCGCTTTGGATTATTCAAATCCCTTTGGTGGTGACAAACAACCACACACAACTATGGATTCCACGAATCCCTTTGGTGGTGACAAACAACCACACATAACTATGGATTCCACGAATCCCTTTGGTGGTGCTCAAGCAGCCACACATACTATGGACTGATACTACACATAATTCTAATGTGTTAACATACTACCAATATATCCCAATCCCGGGAGACTAACCTAGATACTAGCCTAGGTTATAATCAATCCTATTCGTGCAACGACATCATAATTATAAGGTATTCTTAATGTTAATGGAAAACAAGACTTAAAAGATGACAATCCAAAATGCGTATGAATTTTCAAAAGCAGGAAACAGAGGACAAAAAGCTGGAAATGCTGCTTGCGCCCCGGCGCGAACCTTTTGCGCCCTGGCGCGAACCTGCATTCCAGATTCTGTCTCTGTCTCATTTTGCCTGCGCCCTGGCGCGAAGCCCTGCAGAGCCAATTCAAAACAGAGTTTTCTACACTACAATTGCCAATCTTTCAAACCATTAACATCATGAATATCATAATAATTATAAAGGAGAATAGTTTTGGGAATTAAACCCTTCTCATGCACATTTCAATCCCTAAATCCTATGTTATCATGCAAAGTTGAATTTTGGGGAATAATTCTAACTATTCTATCCTAAGAACCCACCTCAAGATTGAGCTTGAATCTTCAGCTAAAGCTTGATTTGCAGGTTTGAAGAGCAATCTTTAATTCCTCTTTGAGCTATGTTCTTTGCATTCCAATTTCTAAATCCTCAAAATCCAAGATGAGCATGCTTCCAATCACATGCATTCCAAAAACAGAATGTTGAGTTTAGAATAGTAGAATTTGGAGCACGAATTTGGAATGGTTGAGAAGAGTTTTGAAGATTAGAACTTACCACTAAGGATTATTGCAACCTAAGGAACACCATTATCCATTTGCATGTGTTTTATGGAGCTAATTTGTGGAAGAATTTGAGAATGAAGATGTGTGTTGTTGTTGTTGATTTGGCGTGAGAGAGAAAACAAGGAGAAGTGAGACTTTGCTGTTTTGTGATTCATGAAATGGCAAGTTTTTTCTTTGGTGTTGGTGTTGGTGACTCATACTCTTCAAGTGGGGCACATGTCCAACTTCAAGCCATGCTCACTCACTAGCAATGACACCACACACTCACACACTAGGTAACCACTACACATTACTTGTATCATAACTCTCATGCTAGCTCTAGACATGTGAGATTTTGAGAAAATACTCTTATTGGTATATAGTACTAGTAAGTGAAATAGGGGATGTTACATCTTTGCTCTCAATAACACCTTTTAAACTTGGTACACACTGCATAATATATATTATTATTATTATTATTATTATTATTATTTTTATTATTATTATTTATTAATCATTATAATTTATAATCACAATATCTTATACATCACACTGCATGAATGAATTAAATTTTTACCAAATGATAAGGCTTTAAACCTTACCAGCTGACTTTGTACCAAATGATAAGGCTTTATGAGAATTGTGAAAAAAGGATTGCATGAATTGAATTTGCAGCTACTTCCTGAGCTTTATCTTCCTTTGGCCAATTCAAGGATGCAATTCTTTTAGTAGTGTTCTCAATCTCACCTGCATTTATGTGTTGAGTGTAAAACAATGGAGAAACTCTTAGAGAGAATGTTGAAGAATCGTGCAACTAAGAACTAAGAGATACTTCTGTTAGAGAATATATGAAATGTAAATATATGCGAACAAAAATTATTTGGTATCATAACATTAAATCTTAATTTCACTTTTTTTAAGTGAGACATTTAATTTCAAGCATAAAAAAGTTTTGTTAACCCTGCATTTTAAATGGAAAGTATAATAGAAAATTTCGTCAAACCAATATATAATACAAAGAAACAGAAAATGAAATTTTTACATACCTCTAACTCTCTTTATGTGGTCGAGGAGAACCTAATGGTGATTTTTGCCGATTCTTCTTTCTTTTATGCCATTCATCCAAAATCTCAACTGATTCATCATCACTATGATCAATAATATTGTCATTTTCATCCAAAATTTCAACTAATTCATCATCAGTAGGATGAAGATAAGTAGGAATCAAGAACTCACCCCAACAAAAAGAAGCAGCTCATATAGACACAACACCTATGTTTTAAAGCTTCAATTACTGGTTTTGCATCTTCAAAAGATATGCAACAACATTTAATTTGAACAACTTATTTTTACATCATAAATTGCCAATTTATTTGAGCGAGTCAACCTATACAACCTTTTTATTTAATTCCATGACAAATCATTCATTATGAGTATTGAGAAAATTGAATCTGTATAAATTCATGTTCATGCATAAGTATTTGATTTTGAAATAAACAAATAGAGATTACTGCTATAAAAAGAACTTACAACTGGCCAAGGCTTGCTAAATCGAAATCGGGAGCAATCTTGCATTTTCTGCATGAGGTCAACAATCTTGGTGAAGTTTCTAGAATCTTTTTCATAAACTTCATTAAGATGTCATATCAGACCGTTTTGGTTTGAATACCGTTCATATTCTTATTTGCTTAAGCTGGCTTTATGCTCTTCCAAGAAAACCATTTAGGAAGTACGTACACCAAACTAACAAAATAAAATGCATCACCCCACATCATATCATGGATAGAAAACAAAGAACATTGCCTTATTATTATGTACAACTTACTTGAAGCCAACTCATTTCTTATCAACAATATCAAATCAACATAATAACAAAAAAAAAAAAAAAAAACAAAACCAATCGAAAAAACGTCGTCGTTCTATCCCAATGCACTCACCTTGTCCAAGCTTAAAGTTGAAAGGTGTTCCCCTATCTCTGCTAGAATCAAATTTAGTACCATCAAGCATGGTTCCACTATAGTGAACTACACATAAAAAAAATCAGAAAAAGCTTAATTCAATTCTATTCAATACAATCAATAAAGAACGAACATAGGGAGAGAAATCGAGAAGTACCGTAAATTTCATCGCCAACATTAGGAGTATCCCAACCTTCACCTTCTTTAAGAAGTTTCTTCTTCAAACCTTGCTTACTGATGTCCTTCTCTTGACCGACCTTGAGAATTGGATTACCTTCAGCGACGGCGAATTCGAAATCTTCGTTCATGATTTAGGGAATGTGAGAAATTTGAGAAGTAGAGAAAAGGGAGGAAAAGGAGCTGAAACTATTGTCCTCATCTCCCTGAAGATCGGCTAATGAGATCTCAAACACACGATGTTTGAGTCCTTCTGAAGCGATCTGTCATATACAAACATCATCACAAAATCAACATCTAGATTACCCATGTCACTCAAATTAAATTGTCTACATCAAATCCAATCAATTAATTATAAATTAAATTAAATAGCTCCTAGACAATACTAAAATGAACCCTAATCAATCATGATCTACATTTTTAGTAAATTTGCAAGATAGTGATGATTGATGAAAGGTAACACGGACCCCTGCCCAGTTTGGAGCACAAACCATCAAATGAAAACATAAAAAAGAAAAGAAGTTAGCTAAAGAGTGACACTTACATGCATCGTATGTGTCTTACCACTACTTGTCACACCATATGCAAATACAGCCCCTGCAATGTTTAGAATTAAAGTTACTTTCCATTAACCAAAACGACTTTATAAAATGAAAAAAGTTATCCTCAAATCTCAGCTGACTCATTAGCCAATTTAACACTAAACAACAGTTATCACATTAAACTAAAGAAGCTTTGATCAATCCATGAAAATGACATGATAGTTCAAACTTAGACTCTACTCACAGATCAAATTATAAATTAGGATCAATTCCAGAATTAGCATTTCATACCATTGAAACCTTCCATGGCAGCTTTCACGGCAGGCTTGGCTGCTACGTCATACACCTCATCTGATACAGTATGTGGTCCAAATACTCTAAGGTCCCGTTTGGCCCGGCTTATTTTCTACTTTTCTATTTCACTTTAAATGAAGTAGATGAGTAAAAAATTATGTTTGACCTTGTTTCTCCTTGTTTTTTGACTTCTTTACTTTATTTCTCTATTTATTTTACATAGAAATACGGTCAAATTTTTTTTTTTACTTCCTTAATTTTTTTTAAAAAAAGTAGAAAAGTAGAAAAGTAGAAAATAAGTCGGGCCAAACGGGGTCTAAATGTCAGTAATAAAAAGTTAGAATTAATAACAAAAGTAATAACATAGCACAACACGATACGATTCGATACAATACCAAATGCATAAGCGGTAGCTGGATTATACTCATTTCTAACAATCTTATCTCCATCGGCATACAATGCGATCTCATCTCCTTTATTATACTCCTTTTCACTGCAACAAAATCAAACAGTGATATATAATCTCACAGCAACCAATGGATCTGAAATCAAAACACAGATATAAGCATTACCTCAACGGACCAAACCGAATCGTGATGGAAATGTTATACGCTGAGGTAATGCTTAGATCTGTGTTTTGATTTCAGCGGATCGCATTTCCATCACGATTTGGTTTCGTAATCTCTTCTCTACTTCTAGGTGCAAATGAGCATAAATGTTTATCTTTAAACTTTGGCGAAGTAAACAGTATCCATTCATGTCCTCAACTAACTAAATGATCTACGTCTAGATATAATTGAGCATAAATGTTTATTGTCAAATTACAAAGATGAATAAGGTGCATGATAAGAGCATAAAAATTATTGACATTGATGAGACACTAACAAAATATGTATATTTGACCCAATTAATTCAATAACAGATTTTATAAGAAAAATCAGAATTTTTTGTTTTACCTCCATGGTTTTATCAAAAGACCTATTGTCTTCAACACAAACTCTCGGTTGCACATTCTCAGACTGGCCTTCATCTTTATTTATGACTTCAAAATCAAACCTCTGGTCCTCACACTTATTCCCTTGAGAAACTTCTTCATCACTTAAAAGACAACTTGTATCAAATGCTGAATGTAGCTTGAGAACCAAATTCTAATATCTGAAGGCTCTGAATTTCAGAGACCAAAAAAGCACACACAATTCAATCACTATTAACTTGGAATAATTGACTATTTCATATTTTATAAAAAATTGCAGAGAAGTCTTCTTGGCAGCAAAATTATAGATTCTTTTAGCAAAAGAAATTCTAAGAGAAGCATTGAAGAGTACATACCAGAGAAGAGTGAGCAAGAGCTGCAATGATCCAGATTCTGCAAAGGAAAATAAAAGCAACAAAAACAAATCAGAAATTTCATTTTTACACAAAAAAATAAGGAATAAAAATTAATAAATAAAGTTTGGATTTTGAAGACAAACTTAAGCAAAATGATAGATCTAGCTAAAGTAGAAACAGAAATATTCTATGGAGCTGAGATGATATTCACAAACTTGCAACAATCCAGAAAGATTGAAGCTTTAAGTCAGACAATGCTAACATCTGTCGCGGTGATTTTTGGATGTCGAGTTATTAATTAACTTCGAATCGCAATTTAATATTCCACCACCGATCTTTACTTTATCCGAGGGAAAGGGAAAAAGTTCGGAAAAACCCTATTTTTGGAGATCAAGGTTCGGGGGTTAGTTATACGAAGGGAATGTAATAGCACCCTAAGTATCTATAGTATCCTATAGGAATCTCTTGTTTTAATTCTAACTTTGCGCTTGATTTTAATTGCTTGTAAAAAATGTATAATGTAGGAATTAAGGTGATAAATAAAAAAGGTTTAAAGTGAAAAAGAAGAAAAATGTTTTTTGTTGATTTTATTTGATTCGCCGAGACAAGTCTCATGCCTACGTACCCGAAGGATCAAAATCTCGTATTTCGGGGTAAAAAGCGGAGTGATTTGTTTGTTTAATTTTAAGGTTTTTGAAAATGGTTTTGAAGACCAAAATGCCAAAAGTGGCAAAATGTGAGTTTGATTGATGTTAATTTGTGAAGAAAGTCTATATGGTTAAATTGATTGAAGTTTGATTATGAAAGGAGACGCGAACGCTTGGTTTAAAATCCAATGTTTTGTTGGTAAAAAAGATTCGAGTGATAAAAGACACTTGGTTTAAAATCCAAGGTTTTTTGCATGATTAAAGATGTTTGATTGAAGAAAATGCACTTGGTTTAAGATTCAAGGTTTTTGCGAGAAAAAGGAACACTTGGTTTAAAGTCCAATGTTTTTGCGATAAAAGAGCACTTGGTTTAAAATCCAAGTTTTGCGATAAAAAGAACTCTTGGGTTAAAATCAAAGGTTTTCACGATGAAAAGAGGCATTTGGTTTAAAGTCCAAGGCACTTGGTTTAAAATCCAAGTTTGCGATAAAAAAGAACTCTTGGGTTAAAATCCAAGGTTTTCACGATAAAAGAAACGTTTGGTTTAAAGTCCAAAATTTTGAAAATGCTCGATGACAAAATATTTTTATGCTTGGTGATGTTTGAAAATAAATTGCCTATGTATTTTTGAAAGAGGTTTTGACCTCATTTTTTGATAAAAAAGAAATGGATAACGGTTGCGCGCGGAAAGAAATAATACTAACGTCACAACAAATAAATAAGCGCGAAGACAATTCGTAATGATATTTTGATCAAAACGATGTATTTTCCCTCGGAATTTAATATGCTAACGTTTTTGCGGAAAGCAATAAAAATAAATATGCATGAGATGCAAGTTTCATTTATAGTGTACATTAAATCCTAAGATACATTCTAATGTCTTTGCGAAAAATAAATATGAGATGATGCAACGATATTATGAGATTCTCATTTATGATGTACATTAAATCCTAAAATACATTCTAAAGTCTTCGCAATAAAATAAATAAATAATTATAAGGCAATAAATAAAATGTTAGATTAGAAGAATTATTAACAATAAGTAAAATTGACATGTATGAATAAAAATGTTAAGTTAGTAAGTTAGTAACAATAATTAAGAATAATTATTCTTAATTATTGTTACTAACTTAACATTAGTGAGCAAATATAAAAAACTAAGCAAAATAAATAAACATGAATTAGAGCAAAAATAAACACATATAATCATGAAATAAGTAAATAATAAAAAGACAAGAGACCTCAAATTAGTGCTTATTTTGGATTTAATAGCTCATTGAAACACATTCCATAAGCACTTTTATCATAGGTTGCAAAAAAAAAATATGAAAACAAAGGGGGTGCAAAAAGCACTACTGGGCCCAAGCCCAGCTGGGGGGCGTGGACCAGCAGGGGGTGCGCGAAGAAAAAATAAAAATAGGATCAGAGCCGTCTGATTGATTAGACAACTCTGATTTAATCACAGGCAGAATAAATCAGGAGTGCATAATTAAGATCAGACGGCTAAGGCGTGCAGGTGCACCGTAAGGTCATGCACCTGCGCACACAGGATCAGGAAAGGGTATATATAGAAAAAACCCTAAAAGAAAACATAGTTCACAAACAATTCTCTCTCTTCCTTCTCAAACCATGCGGCGGCCGATCTTTCTCCTTCTCACTCCCTCGCCGCGATTTCTTTCAATCTCTCTCGATCTCTCGTTTTCTCTCGTTTCTCTTCTCTCTTCTCTTCTCAGTTTCTTTCTCAAAAAAACCACTCAAAAAAACTTTCGAAAAAAGGAAAAAACGGAACGAGAAAGAAAAAGACCTTGGTAGTTCGATTCTGATTTCGTTTGATTCAGATTTTGGTTATGAAGATGTTGATGAATGGGTTTTGTTTCTAGGTGTGCGTAGTTTGATTTCGGTTTTCTGGTTCTGTTTTATGAATGAAGGAGGGTTTATGCTTTGGTTTGTATGATGAAGAAGGTTGATGATGATTATTTGTTTTTTCAGTTTTCGTTTTTTCTGTTTTTGATTTTTTGTGATTTTTGATCTGGAAAAGGAAGAAAAATGTGATGGTTTTCTGTTTCTGCGGCTGGGAAAATCTAACCTTGGGACCTGTGCATTAAATGCTGTATAAATACTTTGGACAGATGAAAATTTTCCCTTTTGGACAAAATGCCCCTATGGGACTGGATGAGGACAAAAAAATCACTATCTGGACCTGGAAAAAAACTTAAGGAAAAAACACCCAAAAAAGAAAAACGAAAATAGGAATAAAAATAAATAATAATATATATAATAATAATAAAAAAATGAATTAAATAAATAATAATAAATAAAATATAAAGAAATAAAAATAATAATAATAATAAAAAAAATAAAATAAAAATGAAACCAAATAAATGAGGTATTTTAAAATACCTTTCTGCCGAAATTTCGTCAGAAACGACAAAAGGAAAAAAAACAGTTTTAAAAGACGAACAAAAGCGATCGGTCAAAAAATGGGGTATGACAACATCCAAAGTCATCCAAGTCTCTTCCACTTCATACCTGCATAAAAAAAAATCCACAGAACAAAAAAATGCAGAAAGATTGAAGCTGTAAGTCAGACCATCACCATCCTCACCAACAAAAAAAAAAGCAAGAGAACAAAACAAAATCAAATAAATAGAGTAGATAAACAGATCGAAGCAGAGAAGGTTCGTCGCCGCCGTGTCACCGTGAACCACCACCAGAACACTCTCTCTACATGCAAAGATTGAGAGTTAGAGGGAGATAGTAGAAAACCAGATTGAGTACAGAAAGAAGAGAATGGAGATCGAGAGAGTAGAAACCTATATTGCTGGCGGCGGAGTTTTTAGGACCGCCGATAAGGGCAAACGGTGACTGCAGAAGTTGGATCCACGAGGAAAAGAAGAGATTCAAGCCACTGTCATCTCCAGCCGGAGCACCGCCGCTAGCAGACTCCCTCCTCTTCAATCACCACTGGTTTCTCTCTCTCTCTCTCTCTCGTTTTTCACTTTCTTGTTCTGTATTTTTTTTTTCATTCAATTTCTCAAATCAGAAGATTAGTTGCTCTGTCATTTTGTGTTTAGTGGAGCTTTTTAATTGGTGCAAGTAAAGGTCAAATACAATTGATGCAGAAGGAGCTTTTTAATTTGTGCAAATAGAGGTCCAATAAAATTGATGCAAATCCACTTTACATAAACCAGCAAGAACCAATAGAAAGATAAAGATCACAAGTGCAACAATATGATTGGTGGTATGACATAAAAGATGACACAACCACTAGGGTTTCAAGAGAAAATTTAGGGTTTTGAAGAATCATTAGGGTTAACAGACCTTGCTTTTAGTAATATAGAAAGATATTCGCTTGCGCGATTTCAACTTATATTCTTATATTCACATCTCAATCAATATATATATAAGATTTTGTGTAAACTTTTCCATAACAAATGTGTATAGTAATATAAGCAAGTCATTGAACTTAAGTGGTTAATAAGCTTCACCAAAAAGAAAGGACTTCGCGAGATTCTGGGTTCGATTTCTGGGTGGAACAATTCATTGGTCAAACTTTACTTACCTCTCGGGAACTAGTAGGGCTCCCTTCCCTTAGGAACCAGAGGTTTAAAAAGAAGAAAAAAAAAAAGTATAGTTGTCTCACGTGTAGTGTTGAATTTGGTATTTTGAATAAAAATTATAGTATTAAATCCGAGCTTTACACTTACTACAACTTTTAATTTTGTACTATAATAATAGGTAGTTTACCCTGTTTTTTTATTATAAGGAATGTGTTTTATTAAGATATATAGATAAATAAATAAAGGGTCTAAACAGTGACCATGGACTTGTTAATCATATCAAAAAAAGAAAATAAAAGACAAAATTAACGTTGATAAAATAATTTTTTACACTTTTAATATATTATATTAATGTATAAATTTTAAGGTAAAATTTCCTTATTAATATGTTTAACTAGTGTCCGACAACACTGTTTAGCATTTTCAATAAATAAAAGTCAAATAGGAGTGGAAGATGGGCCAATATTGCCCAAAACCAAAGTCTGATACAAATTAGACTTTATGTTTTTGTACCCCAGAAACTCTCACGCGCCCCCGACATTCTAAATTTATCCCTATCGCTACTTAGGATGCGAGCGTGTAAAATGATAAAAATTAAAAAATATCGTTCGTGTAACAGTTTGGACCCCATCTTGGCAATCCAGACACTGTCACCTCACGATCTTCTCTACTCACCTCACTAGTAGAGTTTTTGTCTTCCGTAAAAATCGAACCACGTACCCTGATGTTCAAGTACATGTTCAATTCATTCGCACTACCAATTGAGCTACAACAAATTACTTAGCTATTATGAATGATATGGGAAAGGTATTTGGTTGGCTTCTGGTTTAGCTCTTTGCTTCTGTTGATTTTCTTAGGATGGGATGGGAAGAGGAAGGAGGGAGATGGTTATAGAGGATGGAGTTAGATTTGATTTGGGTGTGAGAAAAAATCTAGTGTTGATAGACTACAATAAAACTATGTTCTTCATTTAATCTAATGGTCCAAAATTAACTTATAAAGTTGTGCTTCCATGCACAAATTTAACAACTTGTGCATTGTAAATGCCACCCTCTAGAACCTATGTGCTAAGGTTTAGAGTTTAGGTTATTGTTGAATGATTTTTCAATACTATAGCATTGTGATAAAAATGTTATAATCACTTGGGCTAGTGATGGAGGAAGTGAGTGGGCTCTAATACTTACGGGGAGTATATGACATGGGTAGAAAAACACTAGGATAAGAAAATGTATTGGGAACAACATAGGGTTTGTTGTTACTTGTAAGACTAAATGTGCGTTTAATCCTATTTATTTTCTACTACTCTATTTTTTTAGGAGAAGTAGGGCCAAATAAAATTTCGATAAAGTTCTTAAAATAAGAAGTATTTTTTCTTAAAGAAGAAAACACAATGTAAGTGACTTAAAAAAAAGAATTTATTTAAAAAAAAAAGAATTTATTATAATTATCTTTTTTAAGTTGTTATTATCTTTTTGTTAAAATGTGTTATTATTAGGATAATTATCTTTTAGATTTAGATGATCGTAGTGAATTTATGATAAGTTAGTTCTTAACCTCTTTTAACTAGGATTTTTATTGTAAGCTTATTTAAAGGCACTCAGATTTAAAATAAAGCAAGGAAATTGAATTATCATTTATCATAAACGAAATTGAATTATAGTTTATCATGAAATAAAGACTATTTTAGTTTGTATTTGCATTATATGAAAATCATGTTTTCCATAAAAAAAAAAATCACGTCTTTAAAAAGCAAATCCTCGAAGTTTTTCTTGTAGAGAAGCTGCAACAACGACAAAAGGAAGAAGAAGAAAAACAGCGAGAGAAAGAAGAAGAAGAATGATGACTCCACGTCATTACTTTATTTCTACCTATTTTCGAGACCTATTTACGAGGTTTTAGTACGTTTTTATTATGTTTTTGCACAACAATAAGTGAAAGATACGTCAAGTACAAGGCTGCTAAAAGCACGAGAAACGCAGGAAATTTATGTAGTATATCTGGTGTTTGGCGCGGGGCGCCAGAGGTGCTGTGCGGGGCGCCAACACCCAGAAGCCAACCATCCTTTTCTGTTATTTGGCGCGCGGCGCGGGGATCCGGCGCGGGGCGCGGGCCCGTAACCTAAGCCTATATATTTGAACTTCTGAAGCAAAATTAAGGGACAGAATTTTACGGCGAGAAACAGAAGACTTTTGGAAGAAACTCAGAGCTCTTTGTAATGCTTTCTTTCATCTTTAAACTTGTTAATTTGTGTTTAGCTATGTCCGGCTAAATCCTTATGATTGGCCTTAGGGGATTCTAATCCCGAATTGTCTCGAACCATGTGATTTCTTTTATGTTTATTAATTAATTACGAAGTTAGTTTCATCAATTTTTCCTTGTGCTTAATGCTTTACATATGTGACGACTTATGTGATGATGTTTATGATTTGTTTTACTATGAGAATAGGAATAGATTATTGATCTAGGAATTATTGTAAAATTGGTTTTCACTTAAGAGATTTTGGTTTACTAATTGAGATCAAAGATTAAAGCGCAAATCCCTCACTTGATCATAAATCACCTTAGAGATTTGGGATTTATGATCAAGGGAGAGGACTATGTTACCAAGACATTGGGCATAGTTATTTAATTTAATCGATCGTGAAACTAAATTTGTAGTTCGTTGATAAACATGGAATCACCGAGATGAATTAGGATTAGATGAACCAAAAGGTCCAATCGCTTGTTTCTCTCTCTAAAAACCCTAATTCTATTCAAATATTTTATTTGAATCTTTTCTAAATATTTTGTCTAAATCTTTTATTTAGGCAAACAAATCCAAACAAACAACCCCCCTTTTTTATTGCTTTTAGTTACTACATATAATTCAATTGTTTTGTCAAATTTAAAACAATCCCTGTGGATCGATAAATTTTATTACTTAACGACGACTTTAGTACACTTGCTAAATTGTCATCAAAGAAGAAGAAGAAGAAGGTCAACAAATTAAACAAGGAGTTTCTAGCAAAACAAATGTCTATGTAGATTCTGGCGATCTCTTCATCTGCGAGTTCTGTTCCGTATTTTTTTAACTTTTTTTTTTTCTGTTTCACTTGTTAATGATGAATCAAATAGAAAAGAGTTGCTCATGAATATTATTATTTTGTTTCAGTTTTGTTTTTCCCATTTTAGGTTACAAAAAGGAGAAAGATAACCATTCAATATTTCAAAGGGAGAAGGTATATCTTCATTCGGGAGTTTTATGTTGGAACAAAATGTGTCTTAGAACACACCCTTGAGTTTTGATGATAACAAAGTATTAAATGGACAATTGATGTTACTAATGTTTAAATTAAGTGTGCAGGAGAATCCAATGTTATATCAAGAGCACACTTGATTTAGACTCTGATGAAACCTTAATGGAAGTCTGAATCTTTACACTCTGAAAGAGTTAAGAAGCTACAACGTGGTCAGAAGCTAAACAAAGTTCAGAAGCTCAAAAAGGATCAGAATGTCTGCAAGAGTTCAGAAGCTCAGAGAAGTTCAGAAGCTCAAAGATGTTCAGATGCCTACAAGAGTTCAGAAGCTATCTGCTAGTCATGAGTTATTCAGAAGATGAAGACGTTCAGAAGCTGAAATACGAAGGACTATCAGAGGCCAATCAGACTCCAAGTTATCAAAGGTTCATCAGAAGCAAAGGAATTCCCCTAGTCATCAGAAGGGCTACATCAACTACTCTTATCAAGCCTGATGATTTGTTCTAAGGACAACTAATTACAACGGTCACAAAGGATGTGATCCTACTCTCTCTAGGAGCTAGTTGTACCTTATTACTGTACTTTGGACAGACAGTAAAGGTGAAGCTTAACTGCAAAAGAAGACGTGGCTTTACTCAACGGATATTCAAAGACTACAGCTGTCCAACTTACAACGGGAATTTCTCCAACGTCTCAATGTCTTTCTCAACTCATATAAATATGCAAAAGAAAGAATTGATGACTAACGAACTTCATTAGAAAATATCTCTCAGAATAAAGTGAGAATCTGAATTGTAATAGAAAACATCTCTCAAATGAAGTGAGAATAAAAACTAGCTTAAGCCTCTGAAGTTATTATGATTGTAATAAGTTTAAGCTTAGAAGTTAGTATTACTCCTGCGTGAGTAATTGATAAGTCTTATGCTTAGTGTAGAAGCAAGAAAGTCTTCTGCTTAGTGTAGAAGCAAGTAAGTCTCAATCTTAGTGATTAGAGCAAGGAAGTCTTCTGCTTAGTGTAGAAGCAAGGAAGTATCTTGTCTTGTGTGACTTGAGCAAGGAAGTCTCATGCTTGTGTGCTTGAGCAAGGAAGTCTCCGATCTTGTGTGATTAGAGCAAGGAAGTCTCTTTGTCTTGTGTGACCTAGAGCAGGAAGTCTTAAGTCTTGTGTGACTTGAGCAAGGAAGTCTCATGCTTGTGTGCTTGAGCATCTGAATGTAATCTTAGTGATTATAGTGAACTCCCTTGGAAGCAAGGGGACTGGAGTACTCTCAATTTGTGAGGGGAACCAGTATAAATTGTTGTGTCTCTTTCTCTCTCTCTCACTCTCTCATTTACTCCTTCATCATTCACTTAGTTTAAAGTTGATTGTGTGAACCATTCCGCTGTGCTTAAAGACTCTGATAGATTTAAATATCTTGAAAAAAATTTAAATATCTAAAACACAATTCAACCCCCCCTTCTTGTGTTTTCTCCACGCACCTTCAACCTAAAGTGACCTTAGTTATGTGGACAGCTCCTTCCATATTCTGGATTAAAGTAAGGAGAATGTTAACATGTGCCCTTAAGGGCACATGTTAAGAATACAAATGTGGTAAAAATTTATTGCATCTTGTGTATTCATAAACTACTTGAACATTAAATGTCTTGTATCATTAAATGTATAATTTCTACTTTTAAGTAGCTTATCATGTGCCCTTAGGGCACATGTTAACATGACCCTTAAAGTAAATACAGACGGCTCCTTTACCGGTAACTCAGCAGCTTGTGGCGGCATATTTAGAAGTCACTGCGCTAACTATATAAGCAGTTTTACATTGAAACTATCGGTTGGAACAGTTTTGCATACGGAGCTAATGGCTATGGTTTATGCCTTGGAGGAAGCAGCACATAGAGGCAGGGACGGAACTAGGTACAGTGAAAATGGGGTGGTCGCCACCCCTAAAACATATGATACTACAATAGGATATATATGTATGTAATGTTTGCCCCTGTAAGGATTTAAAACAAATCTAGTGTTCGCCCCTTCTTTTCTTTTCATTGTACTACAATGTTTTCCCTTGTTATAATGAATTATCAGCCACAACATTTAAATTAGTACCATAATTAATAACAATAGTTTGTTTCAATTACAATTCCACTTATACCAACAAACTTACTTCTTTAAATATATATATATATAAAATCATGAGTTTGATTTGATGATTTCATTTTGTTATTCTCTGTTTTAAAATTAGTATTGTTTGTCTCGTGAGCTTAGCTCAGTTAGTAAGACATTGCATTATATATGTAGGGGATTAGAATTCGAACTCCGATCATTCAACTTATCCACTTTAAGGGTGAAATTTCTAGCCACTAGGCTACTTGACAAAAAAAATAGTATTGTTTAAATTGTTTTCTTACGTATATGTTAAGAAATGCAGTTATATTTTCAAAAGAAATAACATTTTTACGAAATTAATCCTACCAATTATTGATTTATTTTCTTGGAAAATGTATATAGTAATAATTAGTAGATTTTAGAGTTGAAATTTTTTGTATTGAAAAGTGAAAATCACACTAACTTTAAAATAATTTTTTATTTAAATGATACTTGTTTTAAAATGAAGAGAGTAGTATGTATTTGTTTTTGTAGGATATATGATTTTATTTTTCATTAAACTAATTTTTATTCAATTATTAGTAGTAAGCATTACTTATTTTCTTATGGGTTTTTTGGTGGATAAACCTGATATCATTTGTCTATCACTGTTTAAGCTAATTTTTTGAGTCTTGATCCAAATGAACACCAGACTCTTCCTAACAATTTTAAAGTTTAACGCGAAATATTGATTAAACTAGTAAACACTCGTAACCTTTAACCTAAACGTTATTTTTTTATAATTAATCTAAACGTTATTGGGTACTTAATATTGTTTATGATGTATTATATTTCCGCCACCCTCAATAACTTTTTCTGGTTCCGTCCCTGCATAGAGGTTGGTGGAATATTTGGCTTGAGAGTGATTCTAAAATTTCTTTAGAAGCCTTTACAAATCATGAGATCGTGCCATGGGATCTACGCAATCGTTGGACTAATTGTTTATCTTTGGGCGTTAATGTGAAATTTTCTCACATTTATCGTGAAGGGAATGTATGCGCCGATAAATTGGCCAATGAAGGTCATGTTGTTACTAATTATAATTGGTGGGATTCCATGCTGGCATGTATTAGGGATGAATTTCTACGGGATAAATTAGGCTTTCCTAGTTACAGAACTTCATAATATTTCATTATCTCACTTATGGGGTAAGGCCTAGTCCCCCCCTTGTATTTAGTTTTTTTTTTCCTATTTTATCTATATATATTTATGAGATATAGGCAGAGGAGGGGAAATTCTAGGGGTGCCAACATAGTTGGGACAATTTTTTTTTTGGAAGGAGGCAATTGATTATATTTTTTTGGGTTAAATATATTTTTAGTCCCTATATTTTGCGAAATTGTTAAGAATGATCCCTATATTTTAAAAATGGTCAAAAACAACCTATAATATTTTGCACTATCAAGATTAGTCCAATCCGTAGAGAATAGTCCCTATATTTTGCAAAATTGTCAAGAATAGTCCCTACCTTTTAATTTTTTTAGTCCCTACATTTTGCAAAATTGTTAAGAATAGTCCCTAAACGATAAACGCAGGGACTAATCTTGATAGCGGAAAATTTTATAGGGTTTTTTATGACCATTTTTAAAATGTAGGGATCATTCTTAACAATTTCATAAAATGTAGGGACTAAAAACATATTTAACCCTATTTTTTTTTAAATGAACGCGTCCCAAAAAGTCTACTTCGGTGGGCTGGACTTCAAAAGTTACTATATTTTTTAATTTGCACATTAGATAAACTTAGCTTTTCAGAATATTATATGGTACATAACGTTATTATAAGACCTTTATGAAAGGGTTGCTCAATCTATCTAAAGTATCAAACTTTCTAAACACAAAGTGTAATATGAGTTCCAAAATACAACTATACAAGCATTGATCCTTTTGTTGGTCTTAACAATATTACCATTCACTATCAAAGCATCATCAAGTGATGGTGGCATTGCCATCTATTGGGGTCAAAACTTAGGAGATGGCACATTGTCATCAACATGTGACACTGGTAACTACAAAATTGTTCTCTTAGCTTTCCTCCATGTCTTTGGAGATGGAAGAATTCCAAATTGGAACTTTGCTGGTCATTGTGGTGACTGGAGTCCTTGTATAAAACTCGAACCGAAATAAAACATTGTCAACAAAAAGGTGTCAAAGTTTTCCTTTCTCTTGGAGGTGCATCCGGATCTTACTCTCTTAGCTCACCAAACGCTGCTAAAAATGTTGCCGATTATCTCGATACTAACTTCCTTAGTGGTCAATTTGGTCCACTTGGAAGTGTTACCTTAGATGGTATTGATTTTGATATTGAAGGAGGTTCAAATCTTTATTGGGATGACCTTGCTAGGAATCTCGACAATCAAAGAAAACAAGATAGGAAAATTATTTTAAATTTTGTTTTAATGGTTTGTGTATACCTCTTAGGCTCTGTTTAGATTGACGGAACAGAATGGAACGGAGCAGAATGAAATAAAATGGAATGGAGCGGAACGGAATGGAACAGAGATTCTATTCCACTGTTTGGGTATTTTTAACATGACATGAATAATATTTTAATTATGAAGTTCCTTCCATAGCATACACTCCAAATTGGATGGAATGAAAATTGGAGGTTTGGATGGTATGGGATGGAATGGATTCCATCATATTCCATTACATTCCATCCATTTTTAATATATCCAAACAATGGAACCTAATTATTTACCACTCCACTCCATTCCATTCCATCATGTACCACCAATCCAAACATAGCCTTAAAGAAAAAACTTGCGCTCGCAAATTTTGATGATAATACGAGTTCGTTTTACTAAAGTATATTTATATTAAGGGTTTGTCTAACATGTGCAATGTTGCACATGTTAAAGTAACCAAAAGTAGTAACTATTTAATGAAAAACTACAATTATTTTATAAAAAAATTATACATTTAATATAAAATGTATAAGTTCCAATACAAACTTACTATTTAAAACTTCTTAACATGTGCAAATTTGCACATGATAGAAAAATTGCGGTGTAATAAATAAATAGAGGGGGAAAATGAGAGAATTTTCACATTACAGAAGGATAATAAAAAAAAAAATTGAGTAAGGGATAAATAAAAGTTTGCTAACTTTGCAGGGGAAAAAGTCATTTACCCATAAATATATAATCTAGACCAAAAGATAAAATATATAATAGGAAAAAAGGATTAATGTTTAATTAGTATTTTTAAAATGACAAAGAATGAGAAAAATAAATATTAAAATGAATGTGACACTTAATTAATATTAGACATAAAAATACAATATTAGTCTGGTATTGTGGGTTGAGAAAGAACCCCATCATTCTTTAATTCAAGTCAGACTTTATGGTCACACACTCCGATGATTTTATGATTTTTTATGAAATAATTAAAACAATAAAAATGAAAAAGTAAATTTTATAAGTGTATGTGACTAAGAGAATTATATTTGGTCACGTGATCATATAAGAATAATTTCTTTAATTCTTATTAATCGATAGACTTTTTAACCTTTTCACTTTGACTAACAAGTCATCCTTATAAGTTATATCTCCTTGCAGATACTTTTACTTGGCTGCAGCTCCACAATGTTTTATGCCAGATCACTACCTTGACAAAGCTATCAAAACTGGTTTGTTTGATTTTGTACTTGTTCAATTCTACAATAACCCACCATGTCAATATAATCTAGCAAATGGTGATGCAACATTGCTCTTAAAATCATGGGATGCTTGGACATCATTAGTTCTACCAAATAATACTGTTTTCATGGGACTGCCAGCATCACCTAGTGCAGCTCCTAGTGGTGGTTATATACCACCAAGTGATCTCATTGCTAAGGTTCTTCCTCACATTAAAAAGACTTCTAACTATGGAGGAATTATGCTTTGGGATAGATTCAATGATGTTGGAAATAATTACAGCAATCAGATAAAGGGGTATGTTAAACAATCCTCTTTTCGATTTGTCACACAGATTTCCAACGTGATAGTCAGGTCTGTCTCGGAAGCTTTGAATGTCATAATGCCTAATTAATTAATATCGAGCACGCGCAATAAACTATGAACTATGTATGTGTATGGAATAAGACAGAACTTTGATCCTCTACATCCAACTTTATGGATGTTATCTATCTAGCTAATTACGCTTTGATCTTGTTGGTGTGCGTTCATGTAACCCACACAAATCATAGCATCTTATGTATGTACTAGAATTCACTTTGAAATTTCAATAATATTCACTTGCGCGATTTCAACTTATATTATTATTAGTCTATTTAATTCTCGCAAATGCACCTCTGTTATATTCACTTTTCGATCAATATAAGATTTTGGGTAAAATTTTCCATAACAAATGTGTGTTGTAATGTGAAATTTAAAATAGACAACCCTATAATTGTTGGGAATCACTTTTCAAGCTTCAAGATTGTAGTTGGGAAATTATATCATTTTTTGTATGATGGTGTGACACTTATTTAGGCAATGGGTTGTTGCAAAGCAATTAGAGTGATTGGATGAGATTTATACGGATGAGATTTTATTTTTGCGCCCCCCTTATCACTTGGGCGCTCCCTGATATTTCCAATTTACACTCTTGTTATTTAGGATGCGAATGTGTTAAAATTGAAAAATTGGAACACCATAATTCGCTTGCAACGTAGCGAGCACAATCGTTCGCATTCTATATAGCGAACATGTCGGCAGTTAAAAATCACAGTCTCTCATGGTGAATTCTATAAATTGGTAGCATTTGTGTGGAAAAGAAAAAAAATCAAACCACTACTCTTTCTCTCCCTCATTCTTTGTTTATTCCTTCTTCTTCGTTTTTTTTACTTTTATAGTTTAATTTAATTGTAGTTAGTTTCATGTAAACGGCCGCATAGTCTTGATTGATCCTTGGCAAGTGCACCCATTTTTTTTTTTTACTTTTATAGTTTAATTTAACTGTAGTTACTTTGATTAATTATGTTCTTTCAAGCCTTCCGCTGTATTTTTTTTCCTTCTTCAAAGCTCCAACTAAGGTAATCAATCAAATTATTCGTATTCAACGTAATTTTCTGTGGAGAGGCAGCTCGCAGGATAGAAACTGTGATGGGTTAGCTGGGAGCTGAGACAGGTGGGTTGGGGATTAAGAGGATCGATTGGTTCAATCTTGCTCTTCTTAGTAAGTGAAAATGGAGATGCATCAACGATACTCAGGTCATCTAGTATGATCTATTAAATTTTAGATATGGACCTTTTCCTACAAAATTATTCAGCGGCATCGACGGGTCTGTTATAAGAAATCACTCTATTGTGGCGGAATATCTGCACTATTGGAGGGAGGAACACCTCTACGTATTGAATTTCTAATTCTTTTCAGCCGCGCACGAAATAAGGAGGCCACAATCTCTCAAAGAGGTAGGTGGGAGAGAGGCGAATGGAATTGGACGTGGGATTGGATGGAGGAGCTGACCACGACAGAAGCATCCGAATTGGTAGAGTTAGAAGGAGTGCTTCAAAGTATCAAACCAAGCATGACTGGTGTTGACAAGTGGAGATGGACTGTGGAATCTTCAGGTAATTTCTCGGTTAAGTCATGTTATAATATTATAGATGCTATAAACTTCCTTTATATGTTGGATCACAATGTTGTGATTGCTCTAAATGAACTTAATTTGGGTGAATGATATACCATCTAAGATTGGTGTTTTCGGTTGGCGCTTGCTGCATAACAAATTGGCTATGAGGGAGAAACTGTACAGGGGATTATTACTGATATCGTTAATAAGTCTTGTGTGTTTTGCTGCTGTTTATCTTAGAACCACACACATCTCTTTTTTGAGTGTCCCATGGAAGGTCGGTTATGGAAAGCTATATATGAATGACTCGGATTCAGACATATCAAACACGAGGTTGGTTGGGAGCATTTCCTTACTTTTGGTGATCCATTGAAAGCGAGTAAGTTTAAGAAAGTGGGACAATGATTTGGTGTGCTACAACTTGGAGCATATGGAACCTTAGAAACAATGTCATTTTCAAAGGAGATTCTATTATCCTAAGTAATATAGTGGATAGGATTAAATTTTTCTCTTGCTTCTGGTTTGTTAGTAGTGGTGGAGAGAATTTATGTTATTCTTTTGCCAATTGATGTAGAAACCCTTTAGAATGCCTACAAAGCATCTAATCTATCTCTTGTAAAGGTTGAAGTACCATTAGTACTACTTTCTTTTAATATATCTTTTGCTTATTAATTTTTTTTATATAATTAATAGAATTATGTCCCTTGTGTTTCATTATACACAGTGATAGGTATTTAAACAAAGATATTGAGTTGTGCCTAATTATTATCTAAATAAATATAAAATATACTAATAATTTATGTAGTGGATATTTTATATTACCTATGTCCTTAAATATAAGACCTTTTTGAGAAAATTGCAAAGATTAAGAGAGTGGATTGTAGTATTAAATTTGTTGACAATTATTATGATTTTTACAATTTTTTCCTTCAAGAGAGATAATGGGTTAATGTGTTTTTAGAGTATTTATTACAAACTGTAGAAGAAAAAAATGCATTATAATTAGGGGTATGTTTGGAAAAAAATGATTAATGCCCTTGGAAATTTGAAAGGAGTCTTATAAAAAGGGACAAAGAAAAATCTCAAAAGGGTCTTATATTTAGGGACGGACGTAGTATTTTTATATTCTAATATGCCCCCGTAGTCGGAATGGGAGGTTGACGAATGTTGAGACTATCTCTTAAATCATCAAATAATTGCAGCAGAAGACCCTTGGTGAAAATTTCAGCTATTTTATAGCGAGATGAGACATGTAGAACACGTATTTAACCTTTAGCAACCTTTTCACGCACAAAATAGATATCTATTTCAATGTGTTTTGTGTGTCGATGTTGAATAGGATTACCTGACAAGTAAACAGCAATAACATTGTCACAATAGACAAGAGTTTCTTTCATGATCGGACACTAGAGTTCTAACAATAAGTTTCAAAGCCAACAAGATTCAGCAGCAACATTAGCAACACAGAAATACTCTGCTTCAACACTAGAGCGAGATAAATTTGACTGTCATTTTGCAGCGCAAGAGACCAAATTATCTTCAAGGTAAACACAATATCCAGATGTAGATCTTCTAGTATCTGGGCACACTTCCCTGTCAACATCTGTATATGTTGTTGGAACAAAATGAGTTTTAATTATAAAACACCCTAAGTTTTGATGATAACAAGGTATTAAATGGACAATTGGTATTACTAATGAATGATCTAGTGTGCAGGAACAAAGTAAAAATATCATCCTCGTAGATCATCATTTGGGCATCTGAAGAACACAGTCTGAAGTGTTAAGGCTCTGAATGTGCTGAAAGCATCAGAGCCTCTGAAGAAGTCCTCAGAGGCCAAAGAAAGAAACACAGTCTGAAGCGTGTGTACATCTTCAGAAGATCAAATAAACGATATCATAAGATTTTGAAGAACTCTCTCTGAAGAAAGACAGCTAATAACCAATGCAATAGTACAACGGTCCTGTCAAAGAGTACAACCGTCTTGTCAACAAAAAGGAGAGTGTACAACCAACGGTTCTTTTCTCAACGTCTTTATACCTAGAGTATAAATAGAAGACATCCTGATAGAGAGAAGATTACTGGAAGATCATCTGAACTCAGAAAGATTCAAATCATATTCAAAGTTGTGTACTGTGTTATTCTTTCTAGTGTTATATTCTAAGTTAAATATCTTTTGATATTACAGACTCTGAGCTCAGTGTTTAGAGAGTCTTGCTTAGAACTTTCAGTCCTACTTAATCTGTGTATTAAGTTAGTTTGTGAAGTCTCTTTGTCTAGTGTGACTTAGAGTAGGAAGTCTTAAGTCTTGTGTGACTTGAGCAAGGAAGTCTTAAGCTTGTGTGCTTAAGCAAGGAAGTCTCTAATCTTGTGTGATTAGAGCAAGGAAGTCTCTTAGTCTTGTGTGACTTAGAGCAAGGAAGTCTCTTGCTTGTGTGCTTGAGCATTAGTTGTGTAATCTTTGTGATTATAGTAAAAATCCCTTGGAAGTGCAAGGGGACTGGACTACTCTCGTTTTGTGAGATGAACCAGTATAAAACTTCTGTGTGTTATTTCTCTCTCTCTCTCTCTCACTGTTTTATTTGTGTTTTGTGTTTAGTCTAGTTTATCATATCCGCTGTATTTCTATATTTCTTATAGCAAAAGAATCAATTTTTCAAAACACAATTCAACCCCCCTTCTTGTGTTTTTCACCTTCAATTGGTATTAAGAGCTCCGGTTCTGTCCTTTTAATCACTTCACAGTGAGACAGTAAAAGATCTTTGAAAAACACTGTATGTCTGGGGAAGAAACATCTACACCTGCACCTATTCCTACATCTTCTAATTCAGATCTATCCAACGTTCACTACAACTACGACAACATGACCTCTACCTATTCAGCATCTAATCATGATTCTAGCAACAAAAAGGTTCCAATCTTTAGTGGTGATGCTCTAAGATTTGAATGGTGGAAAGATAGCATTTATCACTATGTCAATGGAATTGATGATGAGCTTTGGGACCTGATAGAAGAAGGAGTACCTATTGATGGAATAGGCTCTGATGGTAAGATTACCATAGCTCAGAAAAGAGCTCTATCTGCTGAAAACAAGAAAAAAATTTCTAAACACAACAAGGTCAAACAAATCATGATGTCAGCAATATCTCATGATGAATATACCAAAATCATGGATAGATCTACAACTAAAGCTATGTATGACTCTCTATGCTCAAACTATGATGGTAATAGGCAAGTTCAGAATGCCAAAGCAAGACTACTGGTTCAGCAGTATGAGCTTTTTACAATGAAACCTGATGAGGACATTGAGACCATGTTCTCTAGATTTCAGACTTTGGTGTCTAGCCTCAGGATTCTGAAGAAAAGCTATACAACCTCTGATCATGTGTGGAAGATCCTAAATAGCTTGACTGACAAATGGAGACCTAAGGTCACAACTATTGAGGAAGCTAAGGATCTTGAGAAAATATCTCTTGAATCACTTATCAGCAATCTCAAGAGCCTTGAGATGGTATTGAATGCTAATGCAGTGAAGAAGAAGGAAAGATCAGTAGCTTTAACTTCAATCAAGAAATCTTCGAAAGCTGTCAAAGCTAAAACTCTGGAGGTTGAAGAGGATTCTTCCTCAGATGATCAAGAAGAAGAAGAAGATGAAGAACTTGCCATGTTCACCAGAAACTTTCAAAAATGGGCAAGGATGAGCAAGAGTCGTAAAGGAAATAGTTCAAGGAGCACTCCCAGCAGAGAAGAGAAGAACTGCTTCAAGTGCAACAAACCAGGACACTTCATTGCTGAATGTCCTGAAGCTTCATTAAAAGACAAGAACAAGAAGTTCAGTAGCTACAAGAGGAGATTTCAGAAGAGCCTAATGGTAACGTTTGAAGACCTGGAAGCATCCTCAGATAGTGATGATGAAGAAGCAAATGTGGCTCTGATGGCTACAGCTGATGAAGACTCTGAAGGATTAGACTCTGATGAATCTGAACAGGTATTGTTGAATTATTCTAAAGAACAACTATTAACCTATCTTGGTATGTCTTTAAGCAAGTTTGCTAAATCATCCTCTAAAATAAAACTTTTAAAAACACAAAAGGATGAGTTAGCAAAGAAAGCTGAACATTTTCAAGCTCTATATAAAAATTCTTTGATCAAAATTGAAGAACTTGAAAATGGGTGCACAAGATGTAACAAACCTACTGATGAGCATGAGGTTGCTCTTCAGGAATTTGTTCATCAGAACGTCAACAAAAGTAAAATGACGTCTATGATTTATAATGTTTGTAAAAATGTAGGTGAAGGAATTGGTTACTCATATGGTAAATCATATGAGAAACAAAATCCTTACATTAGTTTAAATAATATTCCTGATAATCTTTATTCAACCTTTGTGCCTGAGAAAAACAAAGGCAAAGCTATGATTGTTTCAGACTCTGAAGGTATCTCTGGGGTCTGCAAGACAAGCTCTGAAGCTACATCAGAGGCTGTTTTTCAGAACCTCAAAGAGAGCAACTCAGGACCTGAGTGTTCAGAATCTGTGACTATCAAGTCTAAGACTCTGAAAACTTTGGGACTCAGAAGCTCATCCAATCAGACGCTAAAACAAACTAAGCTGATGATTAATGATCAATATAAGACTCTGGTAAGCAAAACTAATCCTAGATTAGAAAAGCAATCCAAGTCCTATAGTGATTATCAATCAAAGCCTATATTTCAAAATCAATGGACTAAGAGGGTCAATTTTCAAAGACCAAATTTTCAAAGGAAATTCTTTAATAGTCCACAAAGTTTTTCACAGAGGCAAAGAAGAACTAAAGGTTATAGAACTAACCAAACTGGACCCAGAAAACAATGGGTACCAAGATGTAAAATTGTCTTCTATTTAGATTTTCATTGTAGGAAAAATCATTTCAAATCAGATGAATGGAAGCAAGTGATCAGCTGTGGAAGAAAAGCTTATGTTCCAAAACATTACTTTACTTCCAGAGTTGCTGAAGTGGACAAAGCAAATGATTATTGGAGAAAACTTCACAATGAATGTAAAGGATATTATTACAATGATTGACCTTGTTTATTCTACAATTATCCAGACTGAAAGAAAATAGTAATCAATCATGGTATCTGGATAGTGGATGTTGAAGGCACATGACTGGTAATAAGAAATTGTTCACATCTTTGAAACTTGAAGATGGTGGAACAGTCGGCTTTGGAGGAAATCAGAAAGGCAAAATCAAAGGTACAGGTACTGTAGGTAATTCCTCCCTTTCTATTAATAATGTTTGGTTTGTAGATGGACTTAAACACAACCTATTTAGCATCAGTCAATTTTGTGACAATGGGTTTGTGGTTAACTTTGATAAAGGGTTATGTACTGTAATTAGAGAATCTAACAAGTCCATAGTTTTCACAGGTAAGAGAATAGGCAATGTTTTTAAAGTAAACCTTTCTGATTTGGCAAACCAAGAGGTAAAATGCTTGCTAAATCTAAGTGAAGAAAAGTGGGTTTGGCATAAGAGGTTAGGTCATGCTAACTGGAGGTTAATCTCTAAGCTTAGCAAACTTGACCTTGTCAGAGGCCTACCTAAGCTACACTATCACTCAGATGCTCTGTGTGGGTCCTGCCAAATAGGAAAGAGTGTGAAAACTTCTTTTAAACCAAAACATGTTGTCTCTACCTCCAATCCCTTAGAGCTGCTTCACATTGATTTGTTTGGTCCTGTGAGTACAGCCTCAATCAATGGGAAGAAATATGGACTAGTCATTGTTGATGATTACCGTAGATGGACTTGGGTTAAATTCCTCATAAATAAGGATGATGCATATGATGTCTTTAACAGGTTTTGCACACAGATACAAAAAGAAAAAGGTTTACACATTTTGAAAGTTAGAAGTGATCATGGTGGTGAATTTGAAAATGAAATGTTTGAAAATTTTTGTGAAAAATATGGCATCTTACATGAGTTCTCTTCTCCTATAACTCCACAGCAAAATGGAGTTGTAGAAAGAAAGAATAGAACTCTGCAAGAAATGGCCAGAACCATGATGCATGAGACTAACATTGCTAAGTATCTGTGGGCAGAAGCTGTAAACACAGCGTGTTATGTTCAAAATAGAATTTATATTAGACCTATTTTGAATAAGACAACATATGAACTATTTAAGGGAAATAAACCCAATGTATCCTACTTTCATCAATTCGGATGTACATGTTACATTCTGAATACAAAAGTTCATCTGAAGAAATTTGATGCTAAAGCTTACAAGGGTATCTTTATTGGATACTCTGAACGCTCAAAAGCATACAGAGTGTATAATTCTGAAACTCATACAGTGGAAGAAAGTATGCACATAAAATTTGATGACAAGCAGCCTGACCAAGTGTCAGAGCTAGTTGAGAACTTTGCAGATATTCAACTATCAGATGATGAAGAATCAGAACCTGAAGAGACATCAGAACCAACTCAACCAACCTCTGAAGAAACAAATTCAGCTCCTGAAACCTTGGACTCTGAAGATCAACCACCATCAGAACTTATCAGAAGCAGTCCAAGCAGAATTGAGCTATCAAAACAATCTTTTAAATACAAATCCTCTCATCCAGAAGAGCTAATCTTGGGAAACAAGGACAGTCCAAGAAAAACCAAATCAAGCTTCATAAATGAAGACTCATTAATTGGATTAATCTCCCTAGTGGAACCAAGTTCAACTGATGAAGCACTCGCTGATGATGCATGGATTGTTGCAATGCAAGAAGAGCTCAACCAGATTGAAAGAAATGAAGTCTGGAGCTTAGTACCCAAACCTTTCAAGAAGAATATCATTGGAACAAAATGGGTCTACAGAAACAAGTTAAATGAACAAGGAGAAGTTGTTCGTAATAAGGCAAGACTGGTAGCTCAAGGGTATAGTCAACAAGAGGGGATTGACTACACTGAAACTTTTGCTCCTGTTGCTAGACTTGAGGCTATCAGACTACTTCTTTCCTATGCTACTTATCATAGTATTATTTTGTATCAAATGGATGTTAAAAGTGCATTCTTAAATGGCTACATTTCTGAAGAAGTATATGTCAAACAACCTCCTGGTTTTGAGGATACTTCACATCCTGACCATGTTTTTAAGTTAAAGAAATCTCTTTATGGTCTAAAACAAGCTCCCAGAGCTTGGTATGAAAGACTAAGCAATTTTTTAGTTGAAAAAGGTTTTCAAAAAGGTCAAGTTGACAATACTCTCTTCAGCAAAACATTTAAGAATGACATTCTAATTATTCAAATTTATGTTGATGATATTATTTTTGGATCTGCTAATTCATCTTTGTGCAAGGAATTTTCTAAGATTATGCAGGAGGAATTTGAAATGAGCATGATGGGAGAGCTAAAATTCTTTCTGGGAATACAAATCAACCAAGACAAAGATGGCACCTACATTCATCAAACCAAGTATACAAAGGAGCTGCTGAAGAAATTCAGCATGGATGACTGCAAACCAATGACGACACCAATGCATCCAACAAGCAGTCTCAGCAAGGAGGATTCAGAAGTCAAAGTTGATCAGAAGCTCTACAGAGGTATCATAGGTTCTTTACTTTACCTAACTGCATCAAGGCCTGATATTTTGTTTAGTGTATGTTTGTGTGCTATATTCCAATCATATCCTAGAGAATCTCATCTTACTGTTGTAAAGAGAATCTTTAGATATCTGAAGGGAACCACAAATCTTGGATTATTTTATAAGAAAACAAATGATTATAAGCTGATAGGATTCTGTGATGCTGACTTTGCTGGAGATAAGGTAGAGAGAAAATCCACAAGTGGCAATTGTCAATTTGTGGGTGAAAATCTTATATCTTGGGCTAGCAAAAGACAAACTACAATAGCTTTGTCCACAGCAGAAGCAGAGTACATATCAGCAGCCAAGTGTTGTACACAACTACTCTGGATGAGATATCAGTTAGAGGATTACAAAGTTAATAGTCACAATATTCCACTTTTCTGTGATAACACTGCAGCTATTCAACTTTCTAAAAACCCAATTTTGCATTCAAGAGCTAAACATATTGAAATTAAACATCATTTTATAAGAGACCTTGTTCAGAAGGGTAATGTAAATATTCAATACATTGAAACTGAAAGACAATGGGCTGATATATTTACAAAACCCTTAGTAGTTGAAAGACTAGATTTTATCAAAAAGCATCTGAACATGACTTTGGTCTCTGAAGATATCAAGCTCTGACTTACAAAATTGTGGATTCAGCCTCTGAACTCTGGAAGGTTTTCAGACGCTGAAAATTTTTAAACTCTGAAGTGTTTACCCATGTGGAGTACACGTGTCAATTAATTTGTCTTTACTCTTAAGTCTGTGATTGATTAGTGTAAAGGCAGTTTATGACGAAATTTTTTTTTTCAACGAATGTACTCCCCCATCATTGTTTTTACTAGAGTTTTTCAAAATCTTTTTATTCCCTTCTCGCACAAGTTCACTTTCACATCTAGCCCCTCTCTTCTAAAACCTAGAGCACTTTCTTTCTCCCTCATACTAGCAAAACCCTGTTCGCTAACCTCAACAATGGCAAGTTCATCGTCTGTACCAAGATTCCCAGAGGACATTCCAATAAACATCTATGCTCAGGACTCTTATCTTAAAGATGCCACTATGAATCTTAGGTTTGAAGAAAGTAAATTGGTTATGGAAAGACCAATAGACTTTGAGGCCATAAAAGTCAATGGACATGACTACAAGGAATTCTTCACTGAACAATATACTTAATGAACCTATCTATTCCAATTTAGTGTTTGATTTCTGGAGAAAGAGTGAAGTTGTGACTTTGGTAGATGCTAATGCTGAACTTCAACGTCTAATTAATCAGAATCCAAGTGAAAATAAAGGAAAATCAAGAAAAGAATTGGGTCTGAGAAAATTCACCGAAACAGAAATTCGCTATAGTGTTGGAGGCTTTCAACTCATGTTAACAAGATATTGCCAGACTTTGTTTCAAGGATCAGAAGCTGTCCAACAAGGTTAGTCATCTGAATGATCGTGAAAAGAGTTTTGCTAAGATTTTATTCTCATCTTTTCTACCAAGGGATACTGCAGTGACTCTCTGAATTGGGATCAGAGACACTTTATCTACTTCCTCTCCATCAAAAGGAAAATGAATCTACCTGCTTACATCTTTCAACATCTATGTGAGACAATCTGTGAGGCTCAAAAGTTTGAAAACCCTTCCAAATTGATCTCTCATCCCAGGCTCCTAAGCTTCATCTTTGAGCAACTTGGTCTTCCTGATAGATTCATGCTTGCTGGAGTGTCTGACGACCTTGCACAAGTTAGAGCTCCCATTCTTGATGCTAAAATCTTGGTGAGTCTGTGTTTGAAGAGATCAGACAAGCTCATTTATCCTCAAAAACCTCTTCTGGTAAACAAGACCAAATTTCAGCCAATCAGTGACGCCTTCATTTTTTATAATGAACCTCCTGAAGTCATTTTGGAATACATGAGGTTAATGAAGGAAAGAGGAACCCCAATCACTCATAAGGACATTGGAAGAGGTGATGGCCCCACTTTTGCACAGATTATGAGAGCAGTTAAGGAAGAGGTGTTCAGTGACTATGAAGAAGATGAAATGGTTGAGGAACCATCCATGCAAGAGGCTTCTGTCAATAGGTCAGAGGATGATCATCCAGAGGTTGAAGAAGAGCCGGTGGCTGCAGAACCCACTGTAAAAGACCTGCTAAGTGCAAAAATTCTCAAAAGATCTCGCACAAAGCATTGCACCTCTAGGGGATAGAAGAGACAAAGATCAGATACAGGTAATACTCATTCTTTTAATTATTGCAATCAAATATCTGAAGCATCTATTCTAGAACAAGTTCAACCCCTAAATACCATCTATCCAACAGCCTCTGAACCTGAATATGTCCAAATTTCAGACTCTGAGTCAGAGTCTTCTGACTCCTCGTTTGATAACCTTATGGATAGTTTTGCAAAATTCTCTTCCAAAGCTAAGCATATTCCTGAGGAGGAAACAGCTGAGCCATCCAATAGTTTTATCCCTCAGTCATCACCCAAAATTCTCACTGAGGAAGAGATTCTGAAAGAAACATCTTTTAGAGTTTCTCCAATCCATTAAACCTCTGAACCACCAAATGCCATACCATCTGACCCATCTCAATCAATTCCATCAGACTCTCACAACTCTTCATCACCTCTGATGCTTGTAGATATTGCAATTGCAATAAATGATAGAATTGATGTACCAACTGATCATGTGACTCACTTACCTAGTGGTCCAAGTCAATCAGTATCTGCACCACCTGTGGCACAGCCAGGAGAAGATAATTCAGACTTCATAGTAACGGCTCTACACATAATACGAAATACGCTTACTGAACAGGAAGATCAGCTGCTAGAGCTGGTAGCATACTCAGGGGCGTCTGCAAGACTGGCTCAACAACTTCTCACTCTCCGTTTTTCCAAACACACTTAGGATTCTTGTTTTTTTTTTTTTTTTCACCTTTTGTTTTTAGCCTATTGTTCTTCATTATTTGTTTAAAATTTTTTTTGCTGATGACAAAAGGGGGAGTATTATTTAATTGTACAATTGTCAGTAGTTTTTATTTCTACTCCATAATAATCTGAAACTGTCTGAAATAAGAATCTCATTTTTTTTCTTGCTAAATGTTTATGAACTTAAGTGATAAGGGGAACAAATTAATAAACATAATTGTGTTTGCATAGATGAAGATAGTTAAGATTGTGCTCTTAATTATTTTTATCAGACTCAGGAGTTGAGCTTGCAAACCTCACACTCTGAGAGTCAAGTATGTAGATACAATCAAGTTTATCAAATTGTTCTTATACTGATTCAACTTAATTATGGATAAAACTTAGGGGGAGCTTGCAAACCTAACCCTAATGGTTTATCAGACTCAGGGGGAGCTTACAAACCTCAACAACCTGATGTTGACATAATTAAATTAATCAACAAACAATTGTATTTAATACCTATGTTTGTCATCATCAAAAAAGGGGAGATTGTTGGAACAAAATGAGTTTTAATTATAAAACACCCTAAGTTTTGATGATAACAAGGTATTAAATGGACAATTGGTATTACTAATGAATGATCTAGTGTGCAGGAACAGAGTAAAAATATCATCCTCGTAGATCATCATTTGGGCATCTGAAGGACACAGTCTGAAGTGTTAAGGCTCTGAATGTGCTGAAAGCATCAGAGCCTCTGAAGAAGTCGTCAGAGGCCAAAGAAAGAAACACAGTCTGAAGCGTGTGTACATCTTCAGAAGATCAAATAAACGATATCATCAGATTCTGAAGAACTCTCTCTGAAGAAAGACAGCTAATAACCAATGCAATAGTACAACGGTCCTGTCAAAGAGTACAACCATCTTGTCAACAAAAAGGAGAGTGTACAACCAACGGTTCTTTTCTCAACGTCTTTATACCTAGAGTATAAATAGAAGACATCCTGATAGAGAGAAGATTACTGGAAGATCATCTGAACTCAGAAAGATTCAAATCATATTCAAAGTTGTGTACTGTGTTATTCTTTCTAGTGTTATATTCTAAGTTAAATATCTTTTGATATTACAGACTCTGAGCTTAGTGTTTAGAGAGTCTTGCTTAGAACTTTCAGTCCTACTTAATCTGTGTATTAAGTTAGTTTGTGAAGTCTCTTTGTCTAGTGTGACTTAGAGCAGGAAGTCTTAAGTCTTGTGTTGAGCAAGGAAGTCTTAAGCTTGTGTGCTTAAGCAAGGAAGTCTCTAATCTTGTGTGATTAGAGCAAGGAAGTCTCTTAGTCTTGTGTGACTTAGAGCAAGCAAGTCTCTTGCTTGTGTGCTTGAGCATTAGTTGTGTAATCTTTGTGGTTATAGTAAAAATCCCTTGGAAGTGCAAGGGGACTGGACTACTCTCGTTTTGTGAGAGGAACCAGTATAAAATGCCTTCATTGGGAATATGTAACACATTTGCAAGATTTTCCAAAGTCAATGTTACATCAAAATCACATATCTGATTTCATCAGCCTTTATCTCCTTCAAACCTAATTCCTCAGCCGTCTTATCCTTATTCTCAGGTTCTAATGCCCTTTGTCTTGCCAACTCTTTGTCTGATTCTTCATCAATCACGAACGTGCATCTTTGCCAGAAATCTTTAATTAGGGTAGGGTAAACTGGCCCATTTAGCATTCTGATGAACTCAAATCCTCTGTCTTGATCAATGAAGAACTTTTCCACATCATCACTATTCTGACTTAGACTTTCAAAGTCTACTGGCTGCTCAATTATCAGATTGAAAAATTTATCTTCAACATTCATAGATCTTTCGCAACTGAAAACTTCTTAACAATTGACGATATTGACAGGGATGTCTTTGGGAAAAGATAGAACGAAGTTTGTTGATGATGAACTTTCCATTTCTGCGGTTTAGGGTTAGGTATTACTAGATTTATGGAGAAAGAAGGATTTTTGAGGTTTAGAAAAAATGAAAAGTGTGGGTAGTGAATAGTGCGAAGTGTGTAAGTGATGTAGTGATTTTCTTAATAAAGAAGAAAAACAGTTGAAGAAAATTAAAGAAAATTAAATCAAGAATTCAAACCATCAGTAACAGTTATCAACCAATAGAAACATGAATACGTGTCTGAGAGACGTGTTTAAAGATTAGCGCCAAAAAGTACAGATGTACAAACCTTAACGTTTACTCTTCTGAGACTATCAGAGGCATTTTTATTCAGAAGTTAAAGACTTCTCAGAGTCTGAAGCACGTTAGAGGCTTAAGTCCTAATCATTACTTCAGATTCCAAAAATTAAATTTTTTCTTTTTAAGACACAGAAATATGTTCAGATTTTAAATCAATTTTTTTCTGAACATGTCTTTTAAAAGAATGAATGTCTTTTAAAAAAAAATCTTTAACAGAGTGAAAATTCTTTGATATAAAATAATAAAAACTTACAGTATTCATTTTGTTCCAGAAAATGCTCTTTATTCAATATGTACATTGAAGCTTCTTTGATCTTTGATCAATCACTGTAGATGTTGCTATCTGGAAAATCTTCCCACCAAGATGTATCACCATTATCCATTTCTCCATAAAACATTTCCTCATATTCTTCTTCAGAGTCATATTTCCCCGGATTAAATTCTGACGCATCATCTGAATCATAAAAAATGTGCTTTCTGTGCACAATAGCTCTTCTTCCATTGCATCTTACGTGTAACCAGATTATTGGAATATTCAATAATTTTCTTTGATTACCTCAAAGATAAACTATTTTGTCCTTTGGTACCCATTTGCTGATGGGTCCTGATAAGTTAGTTTCAGAACCTTCATTCTCATTTTGTACCTTTTGTGCTATCTGAGCACTATCAGATACAAAAGTAGAATAAAGATTTGGAGGTAAAGAACCTTCAGCATTGCTTGATGGACTTGATTCTTCATATGTGTTATCAATGTTTTTGTTACAGAACTCTTGAAGTGCAATTTCATGCTCATCATGAGATTTGTAACAAATGGCACAACCTTTTTCAAGACTCTCTATTTTGTTTAAAGAATTGTTATAGAGATCTTCAAAATTGTTTGCTTTCTCAAATAAATGCTCATAATCAATTTTCAACATATTATATTTATGTGAGCTGAGGTTTAATCTGTAAAAGGTTTTCTCAAGAATTTTAATTATTTTAGGTTTAGAAAGTTGAGAATATACCTTTACAAGTTTTTCCATATCAGAGTCTGATTCCTCATATTCTGACTCTGATCCTTCTTCAGAACTTGAATCTGCTTCTGACATTGATTCTGCTTCAGAGTTTGAACACTTCTTTTTGTTGATAGATGATGTAGATTTGATTTCTTTTCTTTCATCTTCACTTTCAGCAAATTGGTCCAAATCTTCCCAAGCAGTCATTTGTCCTTGATTACCAGATTTCAATTCCTTGAATGTAGTCCATTTTTGAAATCTCTTGGTAAACTTGTCAAAGTAATATTCTTCTGATTCTTCTAAGATGTAGTCTTTTCAAATACCAACACTTTTTGCTTTGTTTTGACCTTTAGCTTTCAGAATCATTTCATGACTTCTGAGATTGCTTATTAGTGCATCAAGGCTCATGTTGTTGATATCTTCAGTCTCCTCAATAGTTGTAACAATCTGATTCTAATTCTGAGGTAAACTTCTTAGTAATTTGCTTACAAGTTCATTCATGTTGTACTCCTTTTTCCAGTCTTGCAGTTTGCTTATAAGTGCTTGAAACCTTATACTCAAATCTTCAATACTTTCATCTTCTTCCATATTGAAAGACTCATATTGATTTATCAAGCTATTGACTTTTGCTCTCTGAATGCTTTCATCATCATCATCATTAGTGGAGCAGTGGTCATTAGTTTTGATAATTTCCTCAATATTATCAACTCTATTTGTGACAGGGACAAATGAAATATTTTCTTGCTCTATTACTAGATCTTCATTTTGAAAGTTGATTCCTTTTTTCTATTTCACTCATGAGATCAGTAACTTGTAAATATACTCTCTGTTTCCACCTGTTGAACTCATTCAATAATTGCATTCCAGCCATAGTGTTTTTCTTGATCTTTTACTGCTCACTGTAAGGTGATTAGCAACAGAACCGGAGCTCTTGATACCAATTGAAGGGGTGAAAAACACAAGAAGTGGGGTTGAATTGTGTTTTTAGAATATAAAAGATTTCTTCATAGGCTTAATCAGTTCTTACAAAAGATTTCTTCAGAGGCTTAATCAGTTCTTTTAAAAGATGTGAATGTGTGTATCTCTCTGTATGTATATTTCTTATATGCTTAATGTCACACATTTTTCAATCAAAGACCTCTTATTTATATGAAGATAAAATAGAGACGTTGATGAAAAAGATTCGTTGAGAATGAATAGCTGTGGAGATTTCATTGCTTGAAGTATGAAATTTAATTTCTTATCTAAAAGAGGCAATTCAATTCCACTACTCCTTCCTTGTTTCTTTGCTCCACCATTTGGAGTAATAGATAGTACAGATAGTACACAAATGCGCTCCATTTATAGATAGGATCAAATAATGACGTTGTAAGATCTTATCCTTTAATCTTGAGCTGTCATCTCTCAAGGAATGTCCTAGAAGCTTAAGATTCATCAAAGTAGCACAATCTGTTAAGGAACAGAGTTTCTTTCAGAATTAAGAACTTTGACTTCTGAGAAACTTGAATCTTCAACTTCTGATGTCTTTCAGAGTTAAGCTTCTGAGGGTCTTCTAAATTCCAGCTTCTGATGGCTTTCAGAGTTACGCTTCTGAATGTCTTCAGAGTTTAACTTTTCCAAAGTCTTCAGAGCTTCTTTATACTGACTGATCTTCAGTGTTTGTTTATCCTTCAGAATGCTTTTATACAACACCATTCAGATAAAGTGTACAATGTCTCATAATAATCCTGCACACTTAATTCAAGACATTAGTACTCCCAATTGTCCATTTAATACTTTGTTATCATCAAAACTTTAGGGTGTTTTTCAATAAAACTTATTTTGTTCCAACAATCTCCCCCTTTTTGATGTTGACAAACATAAGTATTAAATACAATTGTCGTTGACAAAATTCAACTATGTTGACATTAGGTTTTTGAGTTTCGCAAGCTACCCCTAAGTCTGATAATCCATAGGGTCAGGTTTGTAAACTCCCCCTAAGTTTTATCCATAATTAATTTTGATCAGTTTAAGATACACTTTATTATAAGACTTAGATTATTCACATTTTACTATTCAGAGGCCTAGGTTTGTAAGTTTTTCCTCCTCAATAGTGAAATAAGCCCACGTCACGTGGTACTAAATCCCACGTCTTATTTTTATTTAGAGCGTCATATGCGTCCTTCGTAGCCATTTTCCAATTATGATCTTGTAATGCATTAATGGGGTTAGTTGGCAAGGGAAAAATGATGGGTGAAGTAGAAGTGTGGAGATTAAAAAGTTGACATGGTTTGAAAATGTCATATTGCGCTCGTGTGGTCATTTGAGGAGATAATGGAGGAGAGGATTGACTAGAGACGAAGTAGGTGTGAGGATATTAGTAGGGGAAGGGGTTCTAGATATAGGACTTGGTGGATGACTAACTTAGTCGGTAGTTATTAGGAATCTAACCAAGAATTGTTTCTCGCAAGTGAGTAAAGTCTGAGCAATAATTGTTTTCACAAAAAATCGAACTCAAGTTCTCGCAAACGATTTGTTTTAGGGAAAGTTCATTAACCACTTGAGTCCAATATCTTGATTTATATTGCCAATAACCTTTTTTTGAAAAGACATACAGCTCATAGTTTTAGAAGAAAGTAAATACAAATATTTTTGTAAGTACTCGCTCCGTACTAAATTATATCTCACTTTGAGGAAAGAAATTGTACAAAATTATAAGTCGTTTTACATTATCAATACAACATTTAATGTTATTTTTTTTTATTATACCCTTAACTATTTATTATCCTCTCACTTTTCAATTTTTTAATTTATCTTTCATATACTATTAATGAATGACAATTTTATAAACTGACTCATGATTTCTCTTTTGCATGTAATATTAATTATATTATGTGATACAAAGGTAATGGAGCAGATGTGAACTCTTTTTGCATGAGTCATCATAAATTAACATTACCAAACAAATATCTATTTTACTTTCACAAAATTATTATAAAAGAGAACGTATCCAAATTGTCTACTTAGGTACTTTTTTTTTTGGGGTGGAATTTACCCGTACTCTTTTATTTACATATATATATATTACATACAAAATTTAGTTATTATTCAATAATTTACGTCATATATGGTACGTAACCTTATCATAAGGCCTTTATAAAAGGTGAAATTTAAATGACTTTTAGATATATTTAGCTAATTAAATTAATAAAATGTATCCCGTGAACTTAGCTCAGTTGGTAGAGTTATCGCACTATAGGTGTAGGAGCACGAATTTGAATTTGAGACACTCCACTTATTCACCTCTAAAGTGAATTTTCTATCCATTACGTTATTTGACCAAAGAAAAAATTGATAAAAGGTGAAAGTCAAAAATTGCCTTCTCCTCTGCAAGATTGAAAACTGATAAATTGCGTGCAATTATTATTACATTTAATATTCATCACAGCCATTCATTAATTCTGCAAGATTGTACGGACGTAGGAGATAGGCCTCTTGAAAAGGAGTATGCGGTGCTGTGACTTACTCCATGTGACAGTTGACTCAGTTGGTTTTTAGCAATATGATCGAGAATTGTTTTATTTGAAATAAGTAAAATCTAATTAATAATTGTTTTTAACACAAATTGAAATTAATTTTTTGTGAATGATTAATTTTTAAGAGAGTTTATTAACCACTTGAGTGTAATATCTTAATTAATATTGATAATCTTTTTAAGGCATACCGCTAATAGCTTTAGAATAAGTAATTATAAATATTTTTATAGGTATTGTTTACATTTTATAATATTCTCTAGTTTTGACTCAGTCATTCTCCGCTCATCATAAATTTATATAAGTTTTAACATGTACAAAATATTTCTAATGATAAGGCAACTAGTGTGAGACCCGTGCCAAGCACGAGCTAGCACGGGCTATCAATTCATCTAATCGTTTTTCTTATAAATTAGACAAATATTATATTTTTTATATATTATTATTTTTTATTTTGAAATTAATTTTTCATAATTTAAGATTTTATTAAAACAGAAAAAAACCAAAAAAAATTAAAAATTGAGAACATAAATTGAACCGCCGATTTTTCTTAAGTTTTGCAGATTTTCAAATTTTGTGGCTAATTTCCAAATAATTGGGATCGTACATAGACCTTGTTCAACTGATCAAACCAACCGATTTGATTTTGACTACCTGAAAATAAAATTCACTTAATTAGTGTGAGAGCTCGTGTCAAACAAAATAAAATAACAATAAAATTTTAATAAAAATTGAATGTATAAAAATGTATGATAAATTTACATAAATTAATAGTTTTTTTTACATATAAGTTAGCATAAATTTAGAATAAATTCAAAATAAACACAAAATTTAATAATATTTAATATTTTAAAAATCGGACCGATCATTTGGTGGTCGTCTGATTCTTCTAAAGTTTGTTCTGACCTCTCTCCCTGTCTATGCACTTTTCTTCTTCAAAGCTCCCTCTGCAGGTACTATTTCTTCTATTGAATCTCTTATGAATAATTTTTTTTGGGGTGGGAGCGAGGACATTAGGAAAACCTCATGGATCAGTTAGAAATCCATTTGTTTATGTAAGTAGTATAGAGGGTCAGGAGTGAGACAGTTGAGGGAGTTTAACATTGAACTTTTAGGTAAATGGTGTTGGAGGATGTTGGTAGATATAGAAGGTTTGTGGTTCAGGGTGTTGGTAGCCCGTTACGGGATAGAGAGAGGGTGTTTGAGAGGGGGGAGGAGTGGGTCTTCTTGGTGGAGGGAGATTGCGAGGATTCGTGACGGCGTAGGGGGATTAGGGGGAGGATGATTTGGGGATAGTGTGCGGAAGAAGGTGGGGGATGGGTTGGAGACATTCTTCTTGACAAATACTTGGCTGAAGGGGGTTCCCTTATGTGTGCGGTTTCGGCGCTTATTTGATTTGGCGATTAACAAATCAAGTATGGTGGCCGAAATTTTTTCGTTAGGGTGGGAGACTAGTGGGTGTGTCGAAGACAGTTGTGGGTGTGGGAGGCGGAGATGTTGGGGGAGTGTTAGATTTTACTTCATAACTTTACTTTGCAGGCTCGGTCTTCAGATTTGTGGAAATGACAGCCAGATCCTGCTAGAGGCTACTCAGTCAGAGGGGCATATCAGATTTTGACTTCTCAGCAGCTTGACCCTGTGGACGCAGTTGCAGATCTCATTTGGCACAAACAGATTCTCTTAAATGTGTCTATTTTTGCTTAGAGATTGTTACGAGATAGGTTTCCAACTAAAGTCAATTTTGCAACCTCAGGCATCATCACTCCAGAAGCTTAGTCTTGTGGGGTTGGTTATGGAGACATGGAATCAGCTCAACATTTATTTATCTCATGCAACTTTTTTGGCTCTCTATTGTCATCAATTAGGTCTTGGATTGACTTGTCGTCGGTGGATCCTTCGCATATACCAGATCATTTCCTACAGTTCACTCATTCATCAGGTGGTTCGTGAGTTCGACACTCTTTTTTGCAGATTATTTGTCGTCTATGTGTTTGAATTATTTGGAACGAAAGAAATCACAGATTATTCAGAAATTGAGAGATGCTCGTTCCTAAATTTATGGACAATGTCAAAATTTATTCTTATTGGTGGCTGAAGACAACAAATATTAATTTAGTTTCAAATTATCATAGTTGGTGGTCGAGCCTGTTTACTTGTTTGACTTTGTTTATCATGATGTTATTCCAACCGTATCTTTTGAAAACTCTTGTAGTCTTTATTTTGCACATCTTGTGTTGATGAGACTATTTGTGTGGTTAATATATCTCATTTTTGCGTGTTACAAAAAATATTTTGTAAAAAATTATGAAAATGTGAAGTCAATACATTAAAAAATGAAATGTTTTACTTTTTGAATATTTTTTTATAAATGAAATGGTTAAAGAGTGTCTCGGAGAACTCGATAATAAGTCCTTAATTATTTTACTTTTACATAATTACAAAAGAGAACATATCCAAATTGTTTACTTCGGTGTTGGGCTGGACATTAAAACTTACTCGATATTTACCCGTACTCTTTTATTTACATATTACATGATTTAGTTATTATGCAATAATGTACGTCATATATGGTACTTAACCTTACCATAAGACCTTTATAAAAGGGTTTCTCAATCAATCTAAAGTAATCAAACTAGCCATTATCAACAAAAACAAAAATCGTAATATGAGTTCCAAAATGCAAGCATTGATCTTTTTGTTAGTCTTAACAATATCCTCCTTCACTATCAAAGCATCATCACGTGATGGTGGCATTGCCATCTATTGGGGTCAAAACGGAAATGAAGGCACATTGACATCAACATGTGACACTCGTAATTTCAAAATTGTGCTCTTAGCTTTTCTCAATCAATTTGGAAATGGAAATCCTCCAAAATGGAACTTTGCTGGTCATTGTGGTGATTGGAGTCCTTGCACAAAACTCGAACCCGAAATAAAACATTGTCAACGAAAAGGTGTCAAAGTGTTCCTTTCTCTCGGAGGTGCATCTGGATCGTACTCTCTTAAATCACCAACCGATGCTAAAAATGTTGCCGATTATTTCTATACCAACTTCCTTAGTGGTCAATCTGGTCCACTTGGAAGAGTTACCTTAGATGGTGTTGATTTTGCCATTATAACTGGTTCAAATTTTTATTGGGATGACCTTGCTAGGTATCTTGACAATAAAAGACATCCAAACAGGTAATTTTACTCTTCTTTGTTTTAAATAAGAAATGTTAGTTCATTTTTCATTTTCATATTAAAATAGTATTTTTGACATTATGTACAATTTTTAACACCCTTATTCTACGATGAAATGAGTTTAATTTAGTGATGAAGTACATGTACAACTCATATAGGAAAAGACTATTGAATTTTTTCATATGTTGGGATATTGTGGGTTTAAATTTCTAATTTTCAATTTTTGTAGGAATTAGTTAATATGAATTTTTCCGCTATTTTAAACAAAGAAAAGGAGTTTGATACTCCCTCCGATCAATAAAAGTTTATGTATTTGGTTGAAAATTTCACCAAATACACCAACATTTGTTATCAAACCAACTTTTTATATTTAGGATCGGATGAATAAAAAATAATAACTCCTTAACTCTTATGTTATGTTGTCGCAAACTATTCTTATCATTTCATCACTTAACTCTCTAATTCTTTCACGCAAACTAATTAAATCACTTACAGGAAATTTTACTTAGCTGCTTCACCCCAATGTGTTATGCCAGATCACTACCTTGACAAAGCTATCAAAACTCATTTGTTTGATTATGTACTCATTCAATTTTACAATAACCCTCCATGTCAATATAATCTAACAAATGGTGATGCAACATTGCTCTTACAATCATGGAATGCTTGGACATCATCAGTTCTACCAAATAATACTGTTTTTATGGGGCTACTAGCACTTAATGTAACTCCTAGTGATGGTTATATACCACCAAATGATCTCATTTCTAAGGTTCTTCCTCACATTAAAAATGCTTCTAACTATGGAGGAGTTGTGCTTTGGGATAGATTCCATGATGTTGGAAATAATTACAGTAATCAGATAAGGGGGCAGGTTAAACAATCCGCTCTTCGATTTGTGACACAAATTTCCAAGGCAATACTCGGGTCTGTCTCGGAAGCTTTGAATGTCATATTGCCGAATTAATATCGATCGGTCAATAAACTATGTATGTGTATGGAATAACACGGTTTTGATCCTTTGCATCCAACTTTATGGTGGTTGTAGATTATCAGATTGAAAACGAGATGATGACTTGTTAGGTTACTACCTTTATGCATTTTATTGTTTGAGTTATAGTTGTATCACGTGTAGTGTTGAATATGGTATTCCGAATACAAATTATTGTATTAAATCGGAGTTTTACACATGTTTTGAATATGTTCCATAAAATCTTAATTAATTACAGGGTAATAAAAAAAACAGACAGATCGACACATAAGTCGTGTCTGTCACACGCTTGTGGGACACATAATGGTAAAAACCGTTTCTCGGATTTGGTTGTAACAGATTACGACCACGCGATTTGATATGGACAACTAAAATTATTTTTAGCTATTTTGATTGATGCATTATCTTTACCGTCCGATTTAAAATTAATGGTTGTGATCTGTTACAGCGTAAAACTGTGTGTACATGTTATAGCAGGTAATCTAAATCCAAGTTTCTCAATTTCTTACTAGAACTTTTCATGTTTTTATTAAGATAAATAAATAAATAAAAGTCAAATAGGAGCAAAAGATATGCCAACCCAGATGCCCCAAACCAAAGTCTAATATAAAACTTTTACTTTTCGTGCTCTCTAGAATTTCTCACGCGCTCTTTGAAATTATCAAAATAGTCCCTCGTTTTCTACAATGCGAATATGGTTCGCATTCTAGACAATTTTTTTCTCAACGCTGTCGTTTGCATCCTTTACGCCCCTCACGAATCAAATTATTAGAAAAAAATACAATTCGCTATCTAGAATGCGAACTCAAACACAATTCACTACTTAGAGTGCGAACGGAAACACAGTTCGCATCATAGGATGCAAACTAAATTTGCAATTTATTTTATATTACTCAATTTGCATTTTAACTAGTATATCTCCCCCTAATCTTGGAAAAACTAATTCACCAATTAATAATCAACCTACTGGGCTGTAAAAAATATTGAATTATTAGATCAACATAATTTATAACTGATGAAAATTCATATCAAATATATTTTTTCAATATTCTTTTACGACCCTTTTAAGTGCATTATATTGGAGTAATTGAGACGTACTGAACACATCCAAAAATAGTTATATGGAAAATTAGGTTTATAAACCAAAATTCGAATAAATTAGGGGAGAACTTATATTGTAGTACCACAAATAATTCAAATAAATTAGGGTAAATAGGGTTTTACCCCCTGTAAAATAGATGAATTTTGGTTTACTCCCCTGCAAAAAAATAAATTGGATTGCCCCCCTATAATATAAAGATTCTTTGGTTTACCCCCTTCTTTGACAAATTGGCTGATGACTGGATGTAAATTATGACATGGCTTGGTTAGGTGGCTTTAAATTCATTTTTGATTATTTTTTACTGACATGTAGATAACTATATTACCACATATTCATATTTATTTTTTAAAAACGAAAAAAAGAATCATAGAAAAACTCTTCATTGTTCTTCTTCCTTCTTCCATGTTCATCATCTTCATCCTTTAAATCTAGATCTTCCATTCTTTGATTAAAATAAATCAAAACAACACAACACACATGAATCTAATAACAACAACAAGCTTCATCTTAAATCTTAAACTTCATCTTCATCAATTCAAGCCCAAACCCATAAATTCAAAAATCCAAAAACTCATAAATTTCACCACTGTTAATGTTAAAACTCACATAATAGTCTTTAAAATACAAGTTGTGGTGAGATCCAAATTTTTTTAAATAAAAAATGAATCAAAAGCCACATAAGCATGCCACATCATTAATTTTGTCCAGTCAACCTCCATGTTGTTGACCCAAGGGGGTAAACCAAAGAATCTTTACATTACAGGGGGGCAATCCAATTTATTTTTTTTGCAGGGGGGTAAACTAAAATTCGTCTATTTTGCAGGGGGGTAAAACCCTATTTACCCATTAAATTAACGTCATACGATGATACGAACATTCAAAAAATGAGTTAATTTTGATGAATCTCATTGACATATCAAATGATTTCCGATTAATGTCATATTTTATAGACATGATCTATGTTATACTATCTTTCAATCCAACAGTCAATTTTATAAGACGATTATCCGATAAAGATTTATCGGAGGTGTCATATTTTTAAGTTTGACACTTTGCTGTCATTTGATCTCTCTGTTGGAACAAAATGAGTTTAATTTATTTATAAAACACACTAAGTTTTGATGATAACAAATGTATTAAATGGACAATTGATATTACTAATGTTTAAATTAAGTGTGCAGGACAAACTCATATTTATGAAAGAGCACATTTGATTTACGCTCTGAAGTATTACACTCTGAAGGAGTTCAGAAGCTCAAAGGAGTTCAGAAGCCTACAACATTCAGAAGCTAATTGGTATTAATACTCAAAGCTACGTAATCAAGTGGCATTCAGAAGACGAAGACGTTCACAAGCTGAATTACAAAGGACTATCAGAAGCCAAAGAATCAAGACCATCAGACTCCAAGGAATCCAAGTTCATCAGAAGCCAAAGAATTCCAAAGTTCATCAGAAGGCTATGTCACTCTCTATGAAACATTCTAAGCCTGATGACTGTATAAAGGACAACATCACTGCAACGATCAAATTGATTTTGATCTTATCATCAAGGAGCGTACTGTACCTTTATTTTTGCAAATGGACAAGCAGAAAAGCATGGACGAAATTGTGAAGCAGAATTGCCTCTTCTAGGTAGAAATTCAAACTCCACAATTCAAGCAAATTGGAAATCAACAGTTGTCCATTTTACAACGGAATTCTACAACATCTTAAATTCTCTCTTCTCTCATATATATATTGAACAAGAAGCATTTGTTGACATCTAATGATCTTAAACGTTTTAAGCATTACGATATCTTTCAAACTAAGTGAAAAACAAGAAACTGTCTGAGCCTCTGAAAGTTATTTTGTGTAATAGTTTTTAAGCTTAGAAGTTTTGTATCTACTCCTGTGTGAGTAATTTGGAAAAGTCTCTTGCTTGTGTGCTTGAGCAATTTTAGTATAGTCTCTTGCATGTGCTTGAGCAATTAGAGAAGTCTCTTGTCTTGTGTGACTTGAGCATTTGTAGAAGTCTCTTGCTTGTGTGCTTGAGCACTATGATTGTAATCTTGTGTGATTATAGTGAACTCCCTTGGAAGTGCAAGGGGACTGGAGTACTCTCGATTTGTGAGGGGAACCAGTATAAAATCCTCGTGTCTCTCTCTCTCTTTTATTCTGCTTTGTCATTGCTTTATTGTTTGATTGTGTTCATCATTCCGCTGCTAAAAGACTCTGATAGATTCTACAATTTTGAAAAGTTTTTTAAACTCTAAAAACACAATTCAACCCCCCCCCCCGCCTTCTTGTGTTTTTCTCCCACCTAAAATGTCTTTGAAGGAACAATAGACTAATTAAGCTTTAATACAAAGAAGTTGAATTTACGAGATTCGGTTTTTTTTTTTTACCAATACGAGATTCAAATTTTGTCCAATGTTATTTTTGTATTGTGATATATATGTCAATGTTATTTATCCATACAAATTTTAATCCCTACGTATCTAAGGATATCATATGAGTTGAATTTATGGGAAATCGCATATGCCTTCGCACATCAACGAAATCTTCTAAAAGGAGAATAAATGGAGGAGTGGTAAATGGAGTGAACCTAAACTCTAGCGGAAAGGGAACATGTGTGGTTAAAAAAGGAAGTATCTTGAAGGAATAGAAATCCTCTCAATTTTTTAAAAGAAATGGCAAATGCAAATACTAAAGTTTAAATGTATAAATATTCAAATAATATCAACTATTCTCAAAAGACGTGCATTTATATTCTTGATTTACATCAAAATTATAGTAATTGCATTTGTCCTTTCTTTGAAGAAATGGAGAGAATTCCAACTCATCTTGAAGTGTTCAATTTCAAGAGTCTAAAGATAAAGAAATTTCCAAATAAAGAAAAAACATAAAGAAATAAGTGAACATCTTTTTCTCAACAAAAAAAGCAATTAATTCAGAATTTAATTGTTGTGTCTTGTCGGTGTAATACTTTTTTACACATACATCCAATAATATACCAACACATCATGTATTGTGTTTAAAAACACATGATGTGTCACATTCATTAAATGATGTAGCAACACATCATTGGATGCATGTGCAAAAACCTTTTACACTGACAGTGCACAACAATTAAACTCATTAATTAATGTGTGGTTGAAGGATCACACACGCGTTTCCTAATCAATGTTTTTTTTTTGGTAGAGATTTCCTAATCAATGTTGACAACTATGAAAGTTTTTTAGGATTGAGTTTGACAATTATAAAAGATTTTATTCTAAGTAATTTTTTTTTCATTTATTATGATTTTTGCATTTATTATGTCGGAGAGAGTTTGAATTTGTAGTGTGTGTCTACAAAAGGAAGGCCATAATACAATATTGAGCTATGACGCACGGGTACTCCATTTAAGGAAGAGTACCCATATCGGGAACCGGTACACGTACCGTACACCTTTGGTACGCACCGACATCGTATTTGCTTTTTTTTTATTCTTTTGGCAACGGGTACGCGCGTGGTGCACCTGTGGTATGCGAATCCAAAAAAACAATTTTTTTCCTTTCTTTTATTCGTTTTTTATAGGAAGAGTTAAATTTTTTATTTGTTTATAATATAAAAAAAATAGCAGTTGCTAAAAAACGATAATAAAGTAGTTACTAAATTTATTCATCTAAAGAGAGTTGAATATTTGGTTTTTATTTATAATCTTCCTCTTTTTGACAAAGAGAAATAGTAATACTTATACTGAAGGATCAACAAAAAAGTGAGATATTGATAGAGATGAATGAAATCTATTTGATGTAGTTGATATTCTTGAAGTTCCTAATACTTGTCGCGATGAACTTGGACTAGAGGCGACTCTTTTTAATGATGATGAAGAGGGAAACCATCGACTTTTTTTTGAGCTAATTGCTTATTAATATAATATTTTGATGTTTTTAAACAATTTGAATTACTTTTAAAGTGTAGTATTTTTTATATTTAATTATATGTTTTACAATATAATTCTATTATTTTATATATAAAATTATATTAAAAAATAAATAAATTTACGGACATACCCGTACCTTAATTTTTCTAAAAATACCGTACCCGCATTCGGACAACGTAGATATTGAGACAATACCATTACCAACACACATGAAGAAAAAAATCTTATTTATATTGTTCTTTCTTTGTTTGCACAAAAGGAAAAGTTTAATGGTTTTCGATGGAAATAACAATGCAACAAAACTAAGCACACGGAAGAGAAAATTTGGTGAAACCAACAAAGCAGAAAAACCAAACAAGTCTCATATGTTGTTCTCAAAAGGAATAATCAAAATAATAAAGTAACATAACTCTCAATTTTGTGCAACGCAAAAACTGCACTCATTGTCACATCTTCCAACAACGAACTCTATACATGTGGCTATCCTAATTGCGACACCGTTATTCAACAATTTTTGACAAGAAAAGACACCATTGAAGACAATGAGAAAAAGAAGAAAGAGGAGATTGTTGAAACCCTAACGATCCGTTTGGTGCGCAGGATAGGATAGAGACATGATATTATAAGAAGCTGGATAAATAAATGATATGATAGTAATAGGATAAACGCATATCCTGTCATGCGTTTGGTGCACACATGATAAGAAAGAAGATATTATTATTTTTTTAAAATATCATATTTTTAATTGACATTAAAAATAATGACTTAATTTCATATAATTGTAAAAAAATTAAAATTAAACTTGACATACTAAAATAACTATCAAATTCAAATAACACACAAGTATACAATTTCAATCAAAAATCAAACTAGAAAAAAAAGATTATTTTTCCAACACAAAGTGTAAAATGTAAATAACTTATAGGTTAGAAATAAAAAAAAAGGTGGCAAGACAGTTTTTCTGCGATGTTAGTAATCAAAAGTCAAAACTTACATGTTATTAAAAAGAAGAAAATGTAACGTAAAAAATATATACTTATAAAACATGAAAGACAAAATCCACCGATAAATGGATGAAGGTAGCAGCTAGCAGGCAGTGAGAATTGAACAAGGTCAGGCAGTGTGACAAAATCCACCGATAAATGGATGAAGGTAGCAGCTAGCAGGCAGTGAGAATCGAACAAGGTCAGGCAGTGTGACAAAATCCACCGATAAATGGATGAAGGTCCCGCACTTGTTTCATCTTTACCGATCGTTAGTTGATTTAATGATGATTGACGCTGAACTTGGTAGGGAGAACCACGGTTCGATCCCCGCAACTGCGATCGGAAGGGGGCTGAAACTACTTAATGTCAGAACTGACCCCCGAACCAGTTTAAACTGGTGGTGAAAATAAAAATAAAAATTAAATATTAGAAAAACAAAGAGTCAATAAATATGATAGGATTATTAGGTTTAATTTATCATTTTCTATTGATGCACCAAGCATGAGATTTACGCAGGATAGGATAGCTTTATCATATTCTATCTCATTATCATACGCATTAAACAGACCCTAAGGTTTTAATATGAGGCAATTGAAGATGAACTTGAGAAACTTACAGAACCAGAAATTTTTTCCAAGCAATCAATGATGAGGCAGCAAAGAGTGTTTCTATTTTCTCTCGTTGATAGAATGATCCTATTGATGATATGGATTTACAATCTCTCGAGAAATTTAAGAATTCTTTGGAAAACTTGAGACTTAATTTTGGTTCAACCGAAGATGAAAAGAAGTTAATGTCCACACTTCAAAATTGAGAGTTCTTTTACTTTATTGGAAATTCTGAGTGTACCTTTTGAGAACATCATATGAGACTGGTTTAATTTTTCCACTTTCTTGATTTCACCAAATTTTCTCTTCCGTGTGTTGAGTTTTGTTCTATTGTTATTTCCATAAAAAACTAATAAACTTTTTCTTTTGAGCAAACAAAAAAAGAACAATAAAAACGAGATTTTTTCTTCAAGTGTGTTTGTAATGGTATTGTCTCAATGTTGTGTTATGACATCTTTCTTCTATAGACACACTACAAATCTCTCTAGTAATAAAATACAAAAATCATAATAAATGCAAAAAGATTTTATTAGAATAAAATCTTTTATAATTGTGAGCTCAGTCCTAATAGTATACTACCAACATAATAGCGCAAAATCTATTTTCAAAAATATAAAGAAAAAATCTATTTTTTTAAAGTTGAAACAAACAGATCTGTATAATCTTGGGACAATTTTTTTTTGGAAGGAGACAATTGATTATATTTTTTTAGGTTAAATATGTTTTTAGTCCCTATATTGTGCGAAATTGTTAAGAATGATCCCTACATTTTAAAAATGGTCAAAAAAACCCTATAAAATTTTGCACTATCAAGATTAGTCAAATCCGTAGAAAATAGTCCCTACATTTTGCAAATTTGTCAAGAATAGTCCCTACCTTTTAATATTTTTATTTGTCAAGAATAGTCCCTACCTTTTAATATTTTTAGTCCCTAAAGGATAAGCGCAGGGACTAATCTTGATAGCGGAAAATTTTATAGGTTTTTTATGACCATTTTTAAAATGTAGGGATCATTCTTAACAATTTCATAAAATGTAGAGACTAAAAACATATTTAACCCTATTTTTTTTAAATGAACGCATCCCAAAAAGTCTACTTCGGTGGGCTGGACATCAAAAGTTACTATATTTTTTAATTTGCACATTAGATAAACTTAGCTTTTCAGAATATTATATGGTACATAACGTTATTATAAGACCTTTATGAAAGGGTTGCTCAATCTATCTAAAGTATCAAACTTTCTAAACACAAAGTGTAATATGAGTTCCAAAATACAAGCATTGATCCTTTTGTTGGTCTTAACAATATTACCATTCACTATCAAAGCATCATCAAGTGATGGTGGCATTGCCATCTATTGGGGTCAAAACTTAGGAGATGGCACATTGTCATCAACATGTGACACTGGTAACTACAAAATTGTTCTCTTAGCTTTCCTCCATGTCTTTGGAGATGGAAGAATTCCAAATTGGAACTTTGCTGGTCATTGTGGTGACTGGAGTCCTTGTACAAAACTCGAACCCGAAATAAAACATTGTCAACAAAAAGGTGTCAAAGTTTTCCTTTCTCTTGGAGGTGCATCTGGATCTTACTCTCTTAGCTCACCAAACGATGCTAAAAATGTTGCCGATTATCTCCATACTAACTTCCTTAGTGGTCAATTTGGTCCACTTGGAAGTGTTACCTTAGATGGTATTGATTTTGATATTGAAGGAGGTTCAAATCTTTATTGGGATGACCTTGCTAGGCATCTCGACAATCAAAGAAAACAAGACAGGTAAATTATTTTAAATTTTGTTTTAATGGTTTGTGTATACCTCTTAGGCTCTGTTTGGATTGACGGAACAGAATGGAACGGAGCGGAATAAAATAAAATGGAATAGAGCGGAACGGAATGGAACAGAGATTTCATTCCACTGTTTGGGTATTTTTAACATGACATGAATAATATTTTAATTATGAAGTTCGTTCCATAGCATACACCCCAAATTGGGTGGAATGAAAATTGGAGGTTTGGATGGTATGAGATGGAATGGATTCCATCCTATTCCATTACATTCCATCCATTTTTAATATATCCAAACAATGAAACCTAATTATTTACCACTCCACTCCATTCCATTCCATCATGTACCACCAATCCAAACATAGCCTTAAAGAAAAAACCTACGCTCGCAAATTTTGATGATAATACGAGTTCGTTTTACTAAAGTATATTTATATTAAGGGTTTGTCTAACATGTGCAATGTTGCACATGTTAAAGTAACCAAAAGTAGTAATTATTTAATGAAAAACTACAATTATTTTATAAAAAAATTATACATTTAATATAAAATGTACAAGTTCCAATACAAACTTACTATTTAAAGCTTCTTAACATGTGCAAATTTGCGCATGATAGAAAAATTGCGGTGTAATAAATAAATGGGGCAAATGAGAGAATTTTCACATTACAGGAGGATAATCAGAAAAAAAATTGCGTAGGGGATAAATAAAAGTTTGCTAACTTTGCAGGGGAAAAAGTCATTTACCCATAAATATATAATCTAGACCAAAAGATAAAATATATAATAGGAAAAAAGGATTAATGTTTAATTAGTATTTTTAAAATGACAAAGAATGAGAAAAATAAATATTAAAATTAATGTGACACTTAATTAATATTAGACATAAAAATACAATATTAGTCTGGTATTGTGGGTGGAGAAAGAACTCCAACATTCTTTAATTCGAGTCAGACTTTTATGGTCACACACTCCGATGATTTTATGATTTTTTATGAAATAATTAAAACAATAAAAATGAAAAAGTAAATTTTATAAGTCTATGTGACTAAGAGAATTATATTTGGTCACGTGACCATATAAGAATAATTCCTTTAATTCTTATTAATCGATAGACTTTTTAACCTTTTCACTTTGACTAACAAGTCATCCTTATAAGTTATATCTCCTTGCAGATACTTTTACTTGTCTGCAGCTCCACAATGTTTTATGCCAGATCACTACCTTGACAAAGCTATCAAAACTGGTTTGTTTGATTTTGTACTTGTTCAATTCTACAATAACCCACCATGTCAATATAATCTAGCAAATGGTGATGCAACATTGCTCTTAAAATCATGGGATGCTTGGACATCATTAGTTCTACCAAATAATACTGTTTTCATGGGACTGCCAGCATCACCTAGTGCAGCTCCTAGTGGTGGTTATATACCACCAAGTGATCTCATTGCTAAGGTTCTTCCTCACATTAAAAAGACTTCTAACTATGGAGGAATTATGCTTTGGGATAGATTCAATGATGTTGGAAATAATTACAGCAATCAGATAAAGGGGTATGTTAAACAATCCTCTTTTCGATTTGTCACACAGATTTCCAACGTGATAGTCAGGTCTGTCTCGGAAGCTTTGAATGTCATAATGCCTAATTAATTAATATCGAGCACGCGCAATAAACTATGAACTATGTATGTGTATGGAATAAGACAGAACTTTGATCCTCTACATCCAACTTTATGGATGTTATCTATCTAGCTAATTACGCTTTGATCTTGTTGGTGTGCGTTCATGTAACCCACACAAATCATAGCATCTTATGTATGTACTAGAATTCACTTTGAAATTTCAATAATATTCACTTGCGCGATTTCAACTTATATTATTATTAGTCTATTTAATTCTCGCAAATGCACCTCTGTTATATTCACTTTTCGATCAATATAAGATTTTGGGTAAAATTTTCCATAACAAATGTGTGTTGTAATGTGAAATTTAAAATAGACAACCCTATAATTGTTGGGAATCACTTTTCAAGCTTCAAGATTGTAGTTGGGAAATTATATCATTTTTTGTATGATGGTTTGACACTTATTTAGGCAATGGGTTGTTGCAAAGCAATTAGAGTGATTGGATGAGATTTTATTTTTGCACCCTCCTTATCACTTGGGCGCTCCCTGATATTTCCAATTTACCCTCTTGTTATTTAGGATGCGAATGTGTTAAAATTGAAAAATTGGAACACCATAATTCGCTTGCAACGTAGCGAGCACAATCGTTCGCATTCTATATAGCGAACATGTCGGCAGTTAAAAATCACACTCTCTCATGGTGAATTCTATAAATTGGTAGCATTTGTGTGGAAAAAAAAAATCACACCACTACTCTTTCTCTCCCTCACACTACAAGAAAACTTTGATTTAGTGGGGAATTCAATTTGCACTTACTGGCCACTTTAGCCCCCACTAACTTTGTGGCGGTCTAAATGGCCACAAAATAAGAAAAAACGGGCGGTAAATAATTTTTATTTTTTTTTTAACAACCGTTGCAGTTACCGACGGCCAAAACCGTCGCAAAATTTGCGGCCAAATTTACCGACGGTTTAAACCGTCGCAAAGTGTCTTGGAAATTGTAAAAAAAAAACGGCAGAAGTTACCGACGGCCAAAACCGCCGCAAAATTTGCGGCCAAATTTACCAACGGTTTAAACGTCGCAAAGTGTCTTGGAAAGTAAAAAAAAAAAGCGCCAGAATTTACCGACGGTCAAAACCGTCGCAAAATTTACACGGTAAAAAAAAAAAAAAAAAAAACCAGAAAAAATCCACTTTAACACTTTTCTCTTCTCTATCCCTTTCACACTTTTCTCTTCCATCACATTCCTTTTCTCTTCTCTTCTCTTCTCTATCCCCTTTCACACAAAAAAAAAGCTTCATATGCAACAAAAGTAAGAAAATAACAAAAGCTTCATATCCAACACTACCATAAGCCACCAAATCTTTCATATGATACCTTGGTTTTCCCTTTCCTTCCTTCAAATCTACATCTTTCCCTTTCTTAAAAACATTGATAAATTATTTCTAAATTGTTTTAAAAAAAAATCTTCAATTTTGAACCCATTGAAAGTGAAGTTTTTTTATAAGAATTTGGGTTTGAAGTGTCTTTATACTCCTTTGAAAAATTTTCAAGTTGCTAAAGAATTGGTGGTTTAGATGATTTGAGGATTTGTTGTTGTGGAATAGATGCAAAACACCTTTGAAAAAATTTCAAATTGCTAAAGAATTGGTGGTTTTCAAGCTCAAAGGTGTTGGTGTTTTATTTTTCAATTATCATAATTTATGTTTTTTATTATATATTAAAAATATTTTAATACTTTATTTTTAAATAAAATAAGTTTTCTAAAATATTAATAATTATATATTATAAATTAATAAATAAATTAATTATTTAAAACAATTTTTTTTAAAAAAAACGGTTCAGATTGCGACGGCCCAAGTGGCCGCTAAATCTGCAGTCTGCGCGCGTCAGTAAAAGGGACTGTTGTGTCAGTCTGCGTCAGGAATTTTGTGGCCACTTGAGCCGCCAGTATGTGTTAGCGGCCAGCAAAATAGCGGCCAAACATGGTGGCCACTAAATTTGCCATTTTTTTCACTTTGTGGCCATTTTTTCCACTTTGTGGCCATTTATGGTGGCCACTAAATTGATGTTTTCTTGTAGTGTCATTCTTTGTTTATTCCTTCTTCTTCTTTTTTTTTTACTTTTATAGTTTAATTTAATTGTAGTTAGTTTCGTGTAAACGGCCGCATAGTCTTGATTGATCCTTGGCAAGTGCACCCATTTTATTTTTACTTTTATAGTTTAATTTAACTGTAGTTACTTTGATTAATTATGTTCTTTAAAGCCTTCCGCTGTATTTTTTTTTTCTTCTTCAAAGCTCCAACTAAGGTAATCAATCAAATTATTCGTATTCAATGTAATTTTCTATGGAGAGGCAGCTCGGAGGATAGAAAATGTGATGGGTTAGCTGGGAGCTGAGACAGTTTGTATGCCAAAAGAGAGAGGTGGGTTGGGGATTAAGAGGATCGATTGGTTCAATCTTTCTCTTCTTAGTAAGTGAAAATGGAGATGCATCAACGATACTCAGGTCATCTAGTATGATCTATTAAATTTTAGATATGGACCTTTTCCTACAAAATTATTCAGCGGCATCGACGGGTCTGTTATAAGAAATCACTCTATTGTGGCGGAATATCTGCACTATTGGAGGGAGGAACACCTCTACGTTTTGAATTTCTACTTCTTTTCAGCCGCGCACGGAATAAGGAGGCCACAATCTCTCAAAGAGGTAGGTGGGAGAGAGGCGAATGGAATTGGACGTGGGATTGGATGGAGGAGCTGACCACGACAGAAGCATCCGAATTGGTAGAGTTAGAAGGAGTGCTTCAAAGTATCAAACCAAGCATGACTGGTGTTGACAAGTGGAGATGGACTGTGGAATCTTCAGGTAATTTCTCGGTTAAGTCATGTTATAATATTATAGATGCTATAAACTTCCTTTATATGTTGGATCACAATGTTGTGATTGCTCTAAATGAACTTAATTTGGGTGAATGATGTACCATCTAAGATTGGTGTTTTCGTTTGGCGCTTGCTGCATAACAAATTGGCTATGAGGGAGAAACTGTATAGGGGATTATTACTGACATCGTTAATAAGTCTTGTGTGTTTTGCTGCTGTTTATCTTAGAACCACACACATCTCTTTTTTGAGTGTCCCATGGAAGGTCGGTTATGGAAAGCTATATATGAATGACTCGGATTTAGACATATCACACACGAGGTTGGTTGGGAGCATTTCCTTGCTTTTGGTGATCCATTGAAAGCGAGTAAGTTTAAGAAAGTGGGACAATGATTTGGTGTGCTACAACTTGGAGCATATGGAACCTTAGAAACAATGTCATTTTCAAAGGAGATTCTATTATCCTAAGTAATATAGTGGATAGGATTAAATTTTTCTCTTGGTTCTGGTTTGTTAGTAGTGGTGGAGAGAATTTATGTTATTCTTTTGCCAATTGATGTAGAAACCCTTTAGAATGCCTACAAAGCATCTAATCTATCTCTTGTAAAGGTTGAAGTACCATTAGTACTACTTTCTTTTAATATATCTTTTGCTTATTAATTGTTTTTATATAATTAATAGAATTATGTCCCTTGTGTTTCATTATACACAGTGATATGTATTTAAACAAAGATATTGAGTTGTGCCTAATTACTATCTATATAAATATAAAATATACTAATAATTTATATAGTGGATGTTTTATATTACCTATGTCCTTAAATATAAGACCTTTTTGAGAAAATTGCAAAGATTAAGAGAATGGATTGTAGTATTAAATTTGTTGACAATTATTATGATTTTTACAATTTTATCCTTCAAGAGAGATAATGGGTTAATGTGTTTTTAGAGTATTTATTACAAACTGTAGAAGAAAAAAATGCATTATAATTAGGGGTATGTTTGGAAAAAAATGATTAATGCCCTTGGAAATTTGAAAGGAGTCTTATAAGGGACAAAGAAAAATCTCAAAAGGGTCTTATATTTAGGGACGGACGTAGTATTTTTATATTCTAATATCCCCCGTAGTCAGAATGGGAGGTTGACAATTGTTAAGACTATCTCTTAAATCATCAAATAATTGCAGCAGAAGACCCTTGGTGAAAATTTCAGCTATTTGATAGCGAGATGAGACATGTAGAACACGTATTTAACCTTTAGCAACCTTTTCACGCACAAAATAGAGATCTATTTCAATGTGTTTTGTGTGTCGATGTTGAATAGGATTACCTGACAAGTAAACAACAATAACATTGTCACAATAGACAAGAGTTTCTTTCATGATCGGACACTAGAGTTCAAACAATAAGCTTCAAAGCCAACAAGATGCAGCAGCAACATTAGCAACACAACGATACTCTGCTTCAACACTAGAGCGAGATAAAGTTGACTGTCATTTTGCAGCGCAAGAGACCAAATTATCTTCAAGGTAAACACAATATCCAGATGTAGATCTTCTAGTATCTGTGCACACTTCCCTGTCAACATCTGTATATGTGGTGAGGATATTAACTGGAGAAGGAGAGAGATGTAGAACATGGTGAATGGTACCCTTAATCTACCTAATAATGCGCTTCAAAACAACCATATGTTGTGTGTGCAGATCATGCATAAAGAGACACACTTGTTGGACAGCATCAGCATAGGCGATATCAGGTCGTGTGAAAGTTAAATATTGCAATGCACCTGCAAGACTCCGATATTCAGACGAATTATGATAGAGGTTACATGAGAGGCCACTGAGTTTTGCTTTAGTCTCCACGGGGTTAGAGACCGGTTTGCAAGATGACATGACAACTCTCTCAATAATCTCTTCGGCATATTTATATTGAGAGAGAAAGATGCCACTTGAGTGTCTTGTAACTGAGATACCTAGAAAATACCTTATAGGGCCTAAATCTTTCATGGCAAATTCACAGTTGAGTTTAGACATGATGGACTAACGAAGAGTATCAGACGAAGCAGTAAGAATGATATCATCAACATGTAATAGAATGTATGCCGATTCAGTACCATTGTGATATATGAACAATGAATGATCACATGCACTATGCGAGAAGCTCAATATAGCAACAAATTCAGTAAATCGTTGGTACCAAGCACAAGGGGCTTGTTTAAGGTCATATAGTGACTTCTTTAGTAGACAAGCGTAATCAGGATAGTGAGGATCACGAAAACTAGGAGGTTGATGCATTAATGTTGCGTCCACAGTTTCATTAATGTTGTCATGTAGGAATGCGTTCTTATCATCCAATTGATGTAGACACCATGATTTGGAAATAACGATACTTAGGATTGTTTGTATAGTTGCTAGTTTTACCACCGGACTAAAAGTTTCCCGACAATCTTCATCAGTTTGTTGATTTAAACCATTCTCAACTAGGCGAGCTTTGTATCTTTCAAAGGAACCATCTGATTTCTTCTTATGCCTGAAAATCCACAAACTACTGAAGGGGTGAAAAACACAAGAAGGGGGGGTTGAATTGTGTTTTGAGAATATAAATAACAGAGAGAGAGAGAGAAATAAAAAAGATGAACACACAAGATTTATACTGGTTCCCCTCACAAACCGAGAGTACTCCAGTCCCTTTGCACTTCCAAGGGATTTCACTATAATCACTAAAGATTACAATCTTAGGGCTCAAGCACACAAGCAAGAGTCTTCTATTGCTAAAGTCACACAAGACAAGAGACTTCTTACAAATTTCTCAAGTTATACAAAACAAGAAACTTTTTCAAATTGAATAAGAAATTAAGCTTTTCTAAGAAATTAAACTTTTCCTAAACTATTAAGCTTTTCTAAGAAATTAAGACACTTAACACAATAAGTGAATTACAAAAGATTTCTTCAGAGGCTTAATCAGTTCTTTTAGAGATGTGAATGTGTGTATCTCTCTGTATGTATAGTTCTTATATGCTTAGTGTCACTCATTTTCCAATCGAAGACCTCTTATTTATATGAAGATAAAATAGAGACGTTGATGAAAAAGATCCGTTGAGAATGAACAGCTGTAGAGATTTCATTGCTTGAAGTATGAAATTGAATTTCTTATCTAAAAGAGGCAATTAAATTCCACTACTCCTTCCTTGTTTCTTTGCTCCACCATTTGAAGTAATAGATAGTACAGATAGTACACAAATGCGCTCCATTTGTAAGATCTTATCCTTTAATCTTGAGCTGTCATCTCTCAAGGAATGTCCTAGAAGCTTGAGATTCATCAAAGTAGCACAATTTGTTAAGGAACAGAGTGTCTTTCAGAATTAAGAACTTTGACTTCTGAGGGTCTTTTAAATTCCAGCTTCAGATGGACTTCAGAGTTAAGCTTCTGAACGTCTTCAGAGTTTAACTTTTCCAAAGTCTTCAGAGCTTCTTTATACTGGCTGATCTTCAATGTTTGTTTATCCTTCAGAATGCTTTTATACAACACCATTCAGATAAAGTGTACAATGTCTCATAATAATCCTGCACACTTAATTCAAGACATTAGTACTCCCAATTGTCCATTTAATACTTTGTTATCATCAAAACTTTAGGGTGTTTTTCAATAAAACTTATTTTGTTCCAACAATCTCCCCCTTTTTTATGTTGACAAACATAAGTATTAAATACAATTCTTGTTGACAAAATTCAACTATGTTGACATTAGGTTTTTTAGTTTCGCAAGCTCCCCCTAAGTCTTATAATCCATAGGCTCAGGTTTGTAAGCTCCCCCTAAGTTTTATCCATAATTAATTTTGATCAGTTTAAGATACACTTTATTATAAGAGTTAGATTATTCACATTTTACTATTCAGAGGCCTAGGTTTGTAAGCTTTTCCTCTTCAATAGTGAAATAATCTTATGAAAAAGTTAGACCTTTTTCCTAAAGCTATATGTGAATAATTAACTTCAAATAATAAATATGTTCCCCTTAATAAAATTAAACGTAAAAACAGTATTCAGTAGTTCATTGGTAAAACAAACATTATCAGAATCTCATTGGCACTACATGTTCCCATCTGCCAAACATGTTTCAGAGTTTGACTAACAATTAACAACAATTTTCACGCAGAAACAATAACTTACCAATTCTTCTCAATTCTTCTCCCCCTTTTGTCATTATCAAAAAGACATTAAAAAAAACAAAGCAGTCAAAGCGTAACACCCAATAAAATCAAGTCAAAAAGAATTGTTTATATCTATGTCCAATTTAATGAACTTGTTGTTAACCGTTGTGACTTTGGCGTTCTGAAAACTTATAAAGAGAGAAAATTCTAGTCATTTTATTTATCACAAATAATCTTAGGAGAGAATAAAGATTAGATAATAATGAAGAAAGCAGAAAGTAAAGCTTCAGTTTTTCAAAGAAAGAAAACGAAAGAAGATAGTAAATTAAAACAAGAGAATGAAAAGAGAGCAAAAGCAAGGCCAAAGATAGATCTCAATGAACATCCTGATAAATGGGATACTGATTATGCTAAGTTTCTTGAAACATACAGTCCTGAAGAAGATGAATTTCCTCCTAAGGCAGATGAAGCTTCCTCTCAAACCACTGTGGAGTCTAAGAGAAGAGATGCTCCTTCTGAAGGGGATTCTAATTAGTTTCTTAGGACTTTATGTAATCATGAACTTTTAGTTTTTGTTTGAATAATAAAAAGTTTTATCTTTGTTTTGCTTTCACTTTGATCTTTTGCTTTGATTCTTATCTTATTTCAATAGTACGTATAAATAGTTATAACTCATATCAAAAACTGAAAAGAATTACTTAAAAAATTAAGAAGACATTTAGAGATAATTGTCATATAAAGAAGGTTCAGATGAAACAAGATTAATCAAGAATACAGAAAATTATAAAATGTGCTTAAATAAGACAGAATAAAAGAAGTCATAGGGGTTACTATTTTGAATAATAATAAGGATGGTCTCCAAAGTAGACTTGATTTCCTTTTGGTTTGTGTTCAGTTCCTCTAGCTTCTCATTCTGAGTGTCCACATTCTTCTGAATCCTTTCTTCAAATGCATTATATGTTGGGTTCTCTAGAATGTCCATCTTTACAAACAGTTGACCAGGTTCCAAACTGAATTTCAAATGCATACTTAGATCACTATCCAGTGACCCTAAGTTTTCTTTCCATACAGTAGATTTGGGAACATAATCATCATAAAATTTATCAGATAAGCTTAAGCTCCCTTTTCTCTTCAGCTTGTTCTTCTCTATCTCTTCATTCCACTTCCCAATAAAAGACTCCAACTTCTTCTGATATTCCTTAAGTTCTAACAGATCAGAAGACTTAATGGAATTCAATTTTCTTTCAAGTCCTTCCTTCAGACTTTCCCATTGATGCTCATACACAAGAGGTTTTGTGAAAGAATACCTCAACTCATGCAAGTTTTTCCATCTTAATGAAAATTTTATTACATTTGGTCATAAACTCAGAGTTAGATAAGGGAATAGGTTCTGGGTTAGGTTCAGATGAACTGGGAATGAAAGAAATTTGATTTGCTGAATTTTTGTTTGGTTTAGAGGAACTTGGAATACAAGAAATTTGTGGAGAGGATTTAGAGGGAACGGGGTCTTCAACATATTTGAAGGTTTCAGACATATGGTCTTTAAGAAGACAACCAAAAGATTGTCCGCAGAAAGTTTCATGCACAAAATGTTGACGACCATAGAAGTTTGGTACAAAATTTTCAAAAACTTTGAGTTTCAGAATTTTGGTTGGTTTCAGAAATTGTAGTTTTTGGAGAGGGTGACCTTAATACTGTAGATGTTCCAACCTCTTGGCTTTTCTCAGTATCAGAGGCTTAGTTTTTCTCAGCTTGATCAGAATGTGTTTGTTGTTCAGAGGTGTGGTCAGGTTGATTTTCTTGTTGTTGTTCAGGTTGAGTTTCTTGTCTGGTTGAGTTTGGTGTTTTCTGGTTGGTTTTGTTCTGGTTAGGTTTTCTCAGTTTGGTTTTCTTGATTCTGACCATGTTCAGAGTCTGGATGAAAATCAGAACCTTGAACATGTTGAGTGGCTTTTTCTTGTGAGGGTTTCTAAGAATGTTCAGATGTTGTTCTAAAATCTTTAAAGGTGAATCACTTTGATTTTGTTCTTTAGAGGGGGAGTTTTGGTTTTCTCTGGATTGGATGTTTTTGTGGGTGGTGTTTGTGGTATGGTTTCAGGAAAGGTTTCTGACATTTGTTTATGACTATCAATATTAACATTTTCAAAATTAGAATTACCTTTATCAGCAGTGGTTTTCACAGCATCAGCAGATGAAACTTTCTTCTTCTTTCTTGCTAGATGCTCTTCATCAGAGACTTCATTTTCATCCAGATATACATTAGTAGCCTTTTTCTTATCTTCTTCAGCTTTTCTCTTACCAGAGTCTGTCATAGCACTCTTTCCTTTTCCTTCAATCTTGACCTTCTTCTTAGTTGAATTCTCTTATGATTCTTTTCCTTCTTCAATCTTGATTCTCTTTACCAATCTTCTTCTCTTCTTCTTTTCTTCAACTTTAACCTCAAAGGTTTGACCAAAACTTTCTAACAATAGAATATAATGGTTTACTATACCAGTAGCAAAGCTTGAAATAGACACATTTAACCTTTTTAACAGATAAGGTTCAAATGTTGTTCTTTCCTTCATTGGGTCAGTGTACACTAATTTTTTATCCTTCATCATATTCATGTGAGAAAGTGTAGCTATATAAATGAATGGAGCTCTTTGTTCAATAAGAAGTTGGGTAGCTCTAGCAGTGTTGATTGCATCAATGACACCACATTGATAGAAAATTTCGCTCAGTAGTCTAGGATAAATCATATGAATATTTGTCTTCTTTGATTCTTGAGATGCTTTGATACCCTTTGCCAAATGATGAAAGATATATTTTTCCCAGTTTATTTTTGATCCCCTAGTCAAGAAATAAACAAAATATCTGTGATCCCAAGATAGTTGATCAGGGCTTCCACTCCTTGGAAATATTGAACATAACAAGATTTTTGCTAGCAGCTTCTGAGTAGGTTGTAAATCTCCAACCTTGTTGCTCTCACATGTTTTGTCAGCCAAATAACACTTCTTAGTCATGTTATTCAGAAACGTTAATTGTTTTGATATAGCTTGAGTGTAAGTGTAGAAAATGCCTTCATTGGGAATATGTAACACATTTGCAAGATTTTCCAAAGTCAATGTTACATCAAAACCACAAATCACAGATCTGATTTCATCAGCCTTTATCTCCTTCAAACCTAATTCCTCAACCGTCTTATCCTTATTCTCAGGTTCTAATGCCCTTTGTCTTGCCAACTCTTTGTCTGATTCTTCATCAGTCACGAACGTGCATATTTGCCAGAAATCTTTAATTAGGGTAGGGTAAACTGGCCCATTTAGCATTCTATTGAACTCAAATCCTCCGTCTTGATCAATGAAGAACTTTTCCACATCATAACTATTCTGACTTAGACTTTCAAAGTCTACTGGCTGCTCAATTATCAGATTGAAAAACTTATCTTCAACATTCATAGATCTTTCGCAACTGAAAACTTCTTGACAATTGATGTCTTTGGGAAAAGATAGAACGAAGTTTGTTGATGATGAACTTTCCATTTCTGCGGTTTAGGGTTAGGTATTACTAGATTTAGGGAGAAAGAAGGATTTTTGAGGTTTAGAAAAAATGAAAAGTGTGGGTAGTGAATAGTGCGAAGTGTGTAAGTGATGTAGTGATTTTCTTAATAAAGAAGCAAAACAGTTGAATAAAATTAAAGAAAAATAAATCAAGAATTCAAACCATCACTAACAGTTATCAACCAATAGAAACATGAATACGTGTCTGAGAGACGTGTTTAAAGATTAGTGCCAAAAAGTACAGATGTACAAACCTTAACGTTTACTCTTCTGAGACTATCAAAGGCATTTTTATTCAGAAGTTAAAGACTTCTCAGAGTCTGAAGCACGTTAGAGGCTTAAGTCCTAATCATTACTTCAGATTCAAATCACAGAAATATGTTCAGATTTTAAATCAATTTTTTTCTGAACATGTCTTTTAAAAGAATGAATGTCTTTTAAAAAAAAATCTTTAACAGAGTGAAAATACTTTGATATAAAATAATAAAAACTTACAGTATTCATTTTGTTCCAGAAAATGCTCTTTATTCAATATGTACATTGAAGCTTCTTTGATCTTTGATCAATCACTGTAGATGTTGCTATCTGGAAAATCTTCCCACCAAGATGTTGATGGAAAACGTAACTGTTTATCAAAGATAAAACGCAACGGATTTTAAAATTTTATTTTCCTTCAATGGATCCATGTGAAAGATCATGGTCAAGAATATATTGTTACCTTGGAGAACTGATGCTTTCTTTCGCAAACAAGGAGCTTTCGATCACGAACAGAAACTGCTTACGATCACGAACTGCCTTTCGATCACGAACAAGAAACACCGTATGATCACGAACAAGAACCTTCAATTGATCACGAGCACCACAATTGCAGCGCCTCCACTTAGTCCACACGAACAGGAACCTTCAACCTTCGGTGCTAGCCGTTCTTGGATGAAGAATGAGGGAGCTTGAGCGGATTAGGGTTTAGAAAAATTCAGAATTTCCCAAATACGAATTAGGGTTTAGAGAAATTCAGAATTTCTCCAAAAGTGTGAGAGACTGAACTTCATAAGGCTCTATTTATAGAGTTTCTTATGTGAGCTTCAGTTCACACGAATTTGGACTTCTTAAGCCCAATATTCGTTTTTCACTAATTTACCCCCGCAATAAGTCTTACTTATTTTTCCCATTTTAACTGTCCTTATGTGTGTGACCCTGTAGGTTCTTATAACATTGGCAATAATATTTATCTTAATATTATAAACAGTGAGCGGTATCTAGCAACACATCACTGTTACCCAAGTTATAAGAATGTCATGTGATCTGACTAACCTTTCTGTGATAAACATTTTGTGCATAATTACCCTTTTGTCCTTATGTCTATATTGAACACAAGGCATAGTATGTCATCCTTGTTTAGTTCAATATTGGGCCCATAGACATATCTCCCGTTATGTAGGAGGGACAAATCCCATCTAGGTCACTCATGTCCCTCAGCATGATTCGTGGGATACCCATCAACCAACTTTATAGTTATCCAGTTACGGATAACGTTTGAATGGCAACAAGGTATTACACTCATATATCTAGGGTACACAGTGGTTTCAGGTCGAAGGATGGAATGCACCTTTTATCACTATGAGAATAACTTATGACATTTCATAACATTTTATGCAGTATTCTCATGGTGGGTTAATCCGATATAAAGTTACCCTTAACATTTATATCTATGTGAAGACTTGATAACTCATTATCTATGATCAGTGAGACGTGATCATCAGTCTACCAACATAATAGTCTCTATGCTTTAATGTTATCCCATTTCATATTAAAGCTTGACTACGGATACTTTAAGAATAATGTTCTTAAGTTAATGTAATCTCACGATTAAGTCTCACTTAATGTTTCATTACATGAACAATCTATTCTAGGGACTTTATTATTTTGGAAAACAAACATAATAAAGAAATGCCTTATTATATATATTTAATATATATAAATCATGTCACAATACAAAAACAAATGCTATCAAATAGATTGGCTTTTAGGGCTTACTCCAACAGATGTATCACCATCATCCATTTCTCCATAAAACATTTCCTCATATTCTTCTTCTTCAGAGTCATATTTCCCAAGATTAAATTCTGACGCATCATCTGAATCATAAAAAATGTGCTTTCTGTGCACAATAGCTCTTCTTCCATTGCATCTTACGTGTAACCAGGTTATTGGAATATTCAATAATTTTCTTTGATTACCTGAAAGATAAACTATTTTGTCCTTTGGTACCCATTTGCTGATGGATCCTGATAAGTTAGTTTCAGAACCTTCATTCTTATTTTGTACCTTTTGTGCTATCTGAGCACTATCAGATACAAAAGTAGAATAAAGATTTGGAGGTAAAGAACCTTCAGCATTGCTTGATGGACTTGATTCTTCATATGTGTTATCACATGAATACTCAATTCCATTTTTGTTGATGTTTCCAATTTTACAAATCATAGACACAATTTTGCTTTTATCATGAGATTTGTAACAAATGGCACAATCTTTTTCAAGACTCTCTATTTTGTTTAAAGAATTGTTATAGAGATCTTCAAAATTGTTTGCTTTCTCAAATAAATGCTCATAATCGATTTTCAACATATTATATTTATGTGAGCTGAGGTTTAATCTGTAAAAGGTTTTCTCAAGAATTTTAATTATTTTAGCATTAGAAAGTTGAGAATATACCTTTACAAGTTTTTCCATATCAGAGTCTGATTCCTCATAATCTGACTCTGATCCTTCTTCAGAACTTGAATCTGCTTCTGACATTGATTCTGCTTCAGAGTTTGAACACTTCTTTTTGTTGATAGATGATGTAGATTTGATTTCTTTTCTTTCATCTTCACTTTCAGCAAATTGGTCCAAATCTTCCAAAGCAGTCATTTGTCCTTGATTACCAGATTTCAATTCCTTGAATGTAGTCCATTTTTGAAATTTCTTGGTAAACTTGTCAAAGTAATCTTCTTTTGATTCTTCTAAGATGTAGTCTTTTCCAATACCAACACTTTTTGCTTTGTTTTGACCTTTAGCTTTCAGAATCATTTCATGACTTCTGAGATTGCTTATTAGTGCATCAAGGCTCATGTTGTTGATTGTTGGAACAAAATATGTGTTAATACACACACTTAGGTTTTGATGATAACAAAGTATTAAATGTACAATTGATGGTACTAATGTTTAAATTAAGTGCAGGAGAATCCAACGCTATATCAAGAGCACACTTAATTTAAACTCTGATGAATCCTATGGGAGTCTGAACATTTACACTCTGAAGGAGTTCAGAAGCTACAACGTGGTCAGAAGCTAAACAAAGTTTAGAAGCTCAAAGAGGATCAGAACGTCTGCAAGTGTTCAGAAGCTCAGAGGAGTTCAGATGCTCAAAGATGTTCAGAGGCCTACAAGAGTTCAGAAGGTGTCTGCTAGTCATGAGTCATTCAGAGGATGAAGATGTTCAGAAGCTGAATTGCGAAGGACTATCAGAGGCCAACCATTCAAGACCAATCAGACTCCAAGTTATCAAAGGTTCATCAGAAGCAAAGGAATTCCCCAATCATCAGAAGGGCTACTTCAACTACAATTATCAAGCCTGATGATTTGTTCTAAGGTCAACTAATTGCAACGGTCACAAAGGATGTGATCCCTCTCTTTCTAGGAGCTATTTGTACCTTATTACTGTACTATTGGACAAACAATAAAGGTAAAGCCTCTCTGCAAAAGAAGACGTGGCTTTACTCAACGGATCTTCAAAGACTACAGCTGTCCATTTTACAACGGGAATTTCTCCAACGTCTCAATGTCTTTCTCAACTCATATAAATATGCCAAAGAAAGAATTGATGACTAGCGCTCTTCATTAGAAAACATCTCTCAGAAGAAAGTGAGAAATTGAATTGTAATAGAAAATATCTCTCAAATGAAGTGAGCATAGAAACTAGCTTAAGCCTCTGAAGTTATTATGTTTGTAATAAATTTAAGCTTACAAGTTAGTAGTAAGTCTTCTGCTTAGTGTAGAAGCAACAAAGTCTTCTGCTTAGTGTAGAAGCTCTTCTGCTTAGTATAGAAGTAAGAAAGTCTTCTGCTTAGTGTAGAAGCACATAAGTCTCAATCTTAGTGATTAGAGCATGAAGTCTTAAGCCTGTGTGCTTGGGCAAGGAGTCTCTGATCTTGTGTGATCAGAGCAAGGAAGTCTCTATGTCTTGTGTGACTAAGAGCAGGAAGTCTTAAGCTTGTGGGCTTGAGCAAGGAAGTCTTTGATCTTGTGTGATCAGAGCAAGGAAGTCTCTCTGTCTTGTGTGACTAAGAGCAGGAAGTCTTGAGCTTGTGTGCTTGAGCATCTATTGTAATCCTTATGATTATAGTGAACTCTCTTGGAAACAAGGGGACTGGAGTACTCTCAATTTGTGAGGGGAACCAGTATATATTGTTGTGTGTTCTTCTCTCTCTCACTCTCTCATTTACTCCTTCATCATTCATATTGTCATAAGTTAATTGTGTGAACAATCCGTTGTGCTTTAAAGACTCTGATAAGATTTAAATATCTTGGAAAGTTTTTAAATATCCAAAACACAATTCAACCCCCCCTTCTTGTATTTTCTCCACGCACCTTCATTGATATCTTCAGTCTCCTCAATAGTTGTAACAATCTGATTCCAATTCTGAGGTAAACTTCTTTGTAATTTGCTTACAAGTTCATTCATGTTGTACTCCTTTTTCCAGTCTTGCAGTTTGCTTATAAGTGCTTGAAACCTTATACTCAAATCTTCAATACTTTCATCTTCTTCCATATAGAAAGACTCGTATTGATTTATCAAGCTATTGACTTTTGCTCTCTGAATGCTTTCATCATCATCATTAGTGGAGCAGTGGTCATTAGTTTTGATAATTTCCTCAATATTATCAACTCTATTTGTGACAGGGACAAATGAAATATTTTCTTGCTCTTTTACTAGATATTCATTTTGAAAGTTGATTCCTTTTTTCTATTTCACTCATGAGATCAGTAACTTGTGAATATACTCTCTGTTTCCACATGTTGAACTCATTCAATAATTGCATTCCAGCCATAGTGTTTTTCTTGATCTTTTACTGCTCACTGAAAGGTGATTAGCAACAGAATCGGAGCTCTTGATACCAATTGAAGGGGTGAAAAACACAAGAAGGGGGGTTGAATTGTGTTTTTAGAATATAAAAGATTTCTTCAGAGGCTTAATCAGTTCTTACAAAAGATTTCTTCAGAGGCTTAATCAGTTCTTTTAAAAGATGTGAATGTGTGTATCTCTCTGTATGTATATTTCTTATATGCTTAATGTCACACATTTTTCAATCAAAGACCTCTTATTTATATGAAGATAAAATAGAGACGTTGATGAAAAAGATTCGTTGAAAATGAATAGCTGTAGAGATTTCATTGCTTGAAGTATGAAATTTAATTTCTTATCTAAAAGAGGCAATTCAATTCCACTACTCCTTCCTTGTTTCTTTGCTCCACCATTTGGAGTAATAGATAGTACAGATAGTACAGAAATGCGCTCCATTTATAGATAGGATCAAATAATGACGTTGTAAGATCTTATCCTTTAATCTTGAGCTGTCATCTCTCAAGGAATGTCCTAGAAGCTTAAGATTCATCAAAGTAGCACAATCTGTTAAGGAACAGAGTTTCTTTCAGAATTAAGAACTTTGACTTCTGAGAAACTTGAATCTTCAACTTCTGATGTCTTTCAGAGTTAAGCTTCTGAGGGTCTTCTAAATTCCAGCTTCTGATGGCTTTCAGAGTTACGCTTCTGAATGTCTTCAGAGTTTAACTTTTCCAAAGTCTTCAGAGCTTCTTTATACTGACTGATCTTCAGTGTTTGTTTATCCTTCAGAATGCTTTTATACAACACCATTCAGATAAAGTGTACAATGTCTCATAATAATCATGCACACTTAATTCAAGACATTAGTACTCCCAATTGTCCATTTAATACTTTGTTATCATCAAAACTTTAGGGTGTTTATCAGTAAAACTTATTTTGTTCCAACAATCTCCCCCTTTTTGATGTTGACAAACATAAGTATTAAATACAATTGTCGTTGACAAAATTCAACTATGTTGACATTAGGTTTTTGAGTTTCGCAAACTCCCCCTAAGTCTGATAATCCATAGGGTCAGGTTTGTAAACTCCCCCTAAGTTTTATCCATAATTAATTTTGATAAGTTTAAGATACACTTTATTATAAGACTTAGATTATTCACATTTTACTATTCAGAGGCCTAGGTTTGTAAGTTTTTCCTCTTCAATAGTGAAATAATCCCACGTCACGTGGTACTAAATCCCACGTCTTATTTTTATTAAGAGCGTCATATGCGTCCTTCATAGCCATTTTCCAATTATGATCTTGTAATGCATTAATGGGGTTAGTTGGCAAGGGAAAAATGATGGGTGAAGTAGAAGTGTGGAGATTAAAAAGTTGACATGGTTTGAAAATGTCATGTTGCGCTCGTGTGGTCATTTGAGGAGATAATGGAGGACAGGATTGACTAGAGACGAAGTAGGTGTGAGGATATTAGTAGGGGAAGGGGTTCTAGATATAGGACTTGGTGGATGACTAACTTAGTCGGTAGTTATTAGGAATCTAACCAAAAATTGTTTCTCGCAAGTGAGTAAAGTCCGAGCAATAATTGTTTTCACAAAAATCGAACTCAAGTTCTCGCAAACGATTTGTTTTAGGGAAAGTTCATTAACCACTTGAGTCAAATATCTTGATTTATATTGCCAATAACCTTTTTTTGAAAAGACATACCGCTAATAGTTTTAGAAGAAAGTAAATACAAATATTTTTATAAGTACTCGCTCCGTACTAAATTATATGTCACTTTGAGGAAAAAATTGTACATAATTATAAGTCGTTTTACATTATCAATACAACATTTAATGTTATTTTTTTATTATACCCTTAATTATTTATTATACTCTCACTTTTCAATTCTTTAATTTATCTTTTATATACTATTAATGAATGACAATTTTATAAACTGACTCATAATTTCTCTTTTCCATAAATTAACATTACCAAACAAATATTTATTTTACTTTCACAAAATTATTATAAAAGAGAACGTATCCAAATTGTCTACTTAGGTGCTGGGCTGGACTTTACATATATATATATTACATACAAAATTTAGTTATTATTCAATAATGTACGTCATATATGGTACCTAACCTTATCATAAGGCCTTTATAAAAGGTGAAATTTAAATGACTTTTAGATATATTTAGCTAATTAAATTAATAAAATGTATCCCGTGAACTTAGCTCAGTTGGTAGAGTTATCGCACTATATGTGTAGGAGAACGAGTTCGAATTTGAAACACTCCACTTATTCACCTCTAAAGTGAATTTTCTGTCCATTAAGTTATTTGACCAAAGAAAAAATTGATAAAAGGTGAAAGTCAAAAATTGCCTTCTCCTCTGCAAGATTGAAAACTGATAAATTGCGTGCAATTATTATTACATTTAATATTCATCACAGCCATTCATTAATTCTGCAAGATTGTACGGACGTAGGAGATAGGCCTCTTGAAAAGGAGTATGCGGTGCTGTGACTTACTCCATGTGACAGTTGACTCAGTTGGTTTTTAGCAATATGATCGAGAATTGTTTTATTTGAAATAAGTAAAATCTAATTAATAATTATTTTTAACACAAATTGAAATTAATTTTTTGTGAATGATTAATTTTTAAGAGAGTTTATTAACCACTTGAGTGTAATATCTTAATTAATATTGATAATCTTTTTAAGGCATACCGCTAATAGCTTTAGAATAAGTAATTATAAATATTTTTGTAGGTATTGTTTACATTTTATAATATTCTCTAGTTTTGACTCAGTCATTCTCCGCTCATCATAAATTTATATAAGTTTTAACATGTACAAAATATTTCTAATGTTAAGGCAACTAGTGTGAGACCCGTGCCAAGCACGAGCTAGCACGGGCTATCAATTCATCTAATCGTTTTTCTTATAAATTAGACAAATATTATATTTTTTATATATTATTATTTTTTATTTTGAAATTAATTTTTCATAATTTAAGATTTTATTAAAACAGAAAAAAACCAAAAAAAATTAAAAATTGAGAACATAAATTGAACCGCCGATTTTTCTTAAGTTCTGCAGATTTTCAAATTTTGTGGCCAATTTCCAAATAATTGGGATCGTACATAGACCTTGTTCAACTGATCAAACCAACCGATTTGATTTTGACTACCTGAAAATAAAATTCACTTAATTAGTGTGAGAGCTCGTGTCAAACAAAATAAAATAACAATAAAATTTTAATAAAAATTGAATGTATAAAAATGTATGATAAATTTACATAAATTAATAGTTTTTTTACATATAAGTTAGCATAAATTTAGAATAAATTCAAAATAAACACAAAATTTAATAATAATATTTAATATTTTAAAAATCGGACCGATCATTTGGTGGTCGTCTGATTCTTCTAAAGTTTGTTCTGACCTCTCTTCCTGTCTATGCACTTTTCTTTTTCAAAGCTCCCTCTGCAGGTACCATTTCTTCTATTGAATCTCTTATGAATAATTTTTTTTGGGGTGGGAGTGAGGACATTAGGAAAACCTCTTGGATCAGTTAGAAATCCATTTGTTTATGTAAGGAGTATAGAGGGTTAGGAGTGAGACAGTTGAGGGAGTTTAACATTGAACTTTTAGGTAAATGGTATTGGAGGATGTTGGTAGATATAGAAGGTTTGTGGTTCAGGGTGTTGGTAGCCCGTTACGGGATAGAGAGAGGGTGTTTGAGAGGGGGGAGGAGTGGGTCTTCTTGGTGGAGGGAGATTGCGAGATTCGTGACGGCGTAGGGGGATTAGGGGGAGGATGATTTGGGGATAGTGTGCGGAAGAAGATTGGGATGGGTTGGAGACATTCTTCTTGACAAATACTTGGCTGAAGGGGGTTCCCTTATGTGTGCGGTTTCGGCGCTTATTTGATTTGGCGATTAACAAATCAAGTATGGTGGCCGAAATTTTTTCGTTAGGGTGGGAGACTGGTGGGTGTGCCGAAGACAGCTGTGGGTGTGGGAGGCGGAGATGTTGGGGGAGTGATAGATTTTACTTCATAACTTTACTTTGCAGGCTCGGTCTTCAGATTTGTGGAAATGACAGCCAGATCCTGCTAGAGGCTACTCAGTCAGAGGGGTATATCAGATTTTGACTTCTCAGCAGCTTGACCCTGTGGACGCAGTTGCAGATCTCATTTGGCACAAACAGATTCTCTTAAATGTGTCTATTTTTGCTTAGAGATTGTTACGAGATAGGTTTCCAACTAAAGTCAATTTTGCAACCTCAGGCATCATCACTCCAGAAGCTTAGTCTTGTGGGGTTGGTTATGGAGACATGGAATCAGCTCAACATTTATTTATCTCATGCAACTTTTTTGGCTCTCTATTGTCATCAATAAGGTCTTGGATTGACTTGTCGTCGGTGGATCCTTCGCATATACCAAATCATTTCCTACAGTTCACTCATTCATCAGGTGGTTCGTGAGTTCGACACTCTTTTTTGCAGATTATTTGTCGTCTATGTGTTTGAATTATTTGGAACGAAAGAAATCACAGATTATTCAGAAATTGAGAGATGCTCGTTCCTAAATTTATGGACAATGTCAAACTTTATTCTTATTGGTGGCTGAAGACAACAAATATTAATTTAGTTTCAAATTATCATAGTTGTTGGTCGAGCCTGTTTACTTGTTTGACTTTGTTTATTATCAACAAAAAAAAAGAAGTAACCATAGTAGCCAAACACAAAAATCGTAATATGAGTTCCAAAATGCAAGCATTGATCTTTTTGTTAGTCTTAACAATATCCTCCTTCACTATCAAAGCATCATCACGTGATGGTGGGATTGCCATCTATTGGGGTCAAAACGGAAATGAAGGCACATTGACATCAACATGTGACACTGGTAATTTCAAAATTGTACTCTTAGCTTTTCTCAATAAATTTGGAAATGGAAATCCTCCAAATTGGAACTTTGCTGGTCACTGTGGTGATTGGAGTCCTTCAAGTTCTTGCACAAAACTCGAACCCGAAATAAAACATTGTCAACAAAAAGGTGTCAAAGTGTTCCTTTCTCTCGGAGGTGCATCTGGATCGTACTCTCTTAAATCACCAACCGATGCTAAAAATGTTGCCGATTATCTCTATACTAACTTCCTTAGTGGTCAATCTGGTCCACTTGGAAGAGTTACCTTAGATGGTGTTGATTTTGCCATTATAACTAGTTCAAATCTTTATTGGGATGACCTTGCTAGGTATCTTGACAATAAAAGACATCCAAACAGGTAACTTTACTCTTCTTTGTTTTAAATAAATGTTAGTTCATTTTTCATTTTCATATTAAAATAGTATTTTTCACATTATGTACAATTTTTAACTCCCTTAACTCTTCACAAAGTTCTACAATGAAATGAGTTTAATTTAGTGATGAAGTACATGTACAACTCATATAGGAAAAGACTATTGAATTTTTTCATATGTTGGGATATTGTGGGTTTAAATTTCTAATTTTCAATTTTTGTAGGAATTAGTTAATATGAATTTTTCCGCTATTTTAAACAAAGAAAAGGAGTTTGATACTCCCTCCGATCAATAAAAGTTTATGTATTTGGTTGAAAATTTAACCAAATACACCAACATTTGTTATCAAACCAACTTTTTATATTTAGGATCGGATGAATAAAAAATAATAACTCCTTAACTCTTATGTTATGTTGTCGCAAACTATTCTTATCATTTCATCACTTAACTCTCTAATTCTTTCACGCAAACTAATTAAATCACTTACAGGAAATTTTACTTAGCTGCTTCACCCCAATGTGTTATGCCAGATCACTACCTTGACAAAGCTATCAAAACTCATTTGTTTGATTATGTACTCATTCAATTTTACAATAACCCTCCATGTCAATATAATCTAACAAATGGTGATGCAACATTGCTCTTACAATCATGGAATGCTTGGACATCATCAGTTCTACCAAATAATACTGTTTTTATGGGGCTACTAGCACTTAATGTAACTCCTAGTGATGGTTATATACCACCAAATGATCTCATTTCTAAGGTTCTTCCTCACATTAAAAATGCTTCTAACTATGGAGGAGTTGTGCTTTGGGATAGATTCCATGATGTTGGAAATAATTACAGTAATCAGATAAAGGGGCAGGTTAAACAATCCGCTCTTCGATTTGTGACACAAATTTCCAAGGCAATACTCGGGTCTGTCTCGGAAGCTTTGAATGTCATATTGCCGAATTAATATCGACCGGTCAATAAACAATGTATGTGTATGGAATAACACGGTTTTGATCCTTTGCATCCAACTTTATGGTGGTTGTAGATTATCAGATTGAAAACGAGATGATGACTTGTTAGGTTACTACCTTTATGCATTTTATTGTTTGAGTTATAGTTGTATCACGTGTAGTGTTGAATATGGTATTCTGAATACAAATTATTGTATTAAATCCGAGTTTTACACATGTTTTGAATATGTTCCATAAAATCATAATTAATTACAAGGTAATAAAAAAAGCAGACAGATTGACACATAAGTCGTGTCTGTCACACGCTTGTAGGACACATAATGGTAAAAGCCGTTTCTCGGATTTGGTTGTAACAGATTACGACCACGCGATTTGATATGGACAGCTAAAATTACTTTTAGCTATTTTGATTGATGCATTATCTTTGCCGTCCGATTTAAAATTAATGGTTGTGATCTGTTACAGCGTAAAACTGTGTGTACATGCTACAGCAGGTAATCTAAATCCAAGTTTCTCAATTTCTTACTAGAACTTTTCATGTTTTTTATTAAGATAAATAAATAAATAAAAGTCAAATAGAAGCAAAAGATATGCCAACCCAGATGCCCCAAACCAAAGTCTAATATAAAACTTTTACTTTTCGTGCTCTCTAGAATTTCTCACGCGCTCTTTGAAATTATCAAAATAGTCCCTCGTTTTCTACAATGCGAATATGGTTCGCATTCTAGACAATTTTTTTCTCAACGTTGTCGTCTGCATCCTTTACGCCCCTCACGAATCAAATTATTATAAAAAAATACAATTCGCTAGCTAGAATGCGAACTCAAACACAATTCACTACTTAGAGTGCGAACGGAAACACAGTTCGCATCATAGGATGCAAACTAAATTTGCAATTTATTTTATAATACTCAATTTGCATTTTAACTAGTATATCTCCCCCTAATCTTAGAAAAACTAATTCACCAATTAATAATCAACCTACTGGGCTGTAAAAAATCTCGAATTACTAGCTCAACATAATTTATAACTGATGAAAATTCATATCAAATATATTTTTTCAATATTCATTTACGACCCTTTTAAGTGCATTATATTGCAGTAATTGAGACGTACAAAACACATCTAAAAATAGTTATATGGAAAATTAGGTTTATAAACCAAAATTCGAATAAATTAGGGGAGAACTTATATTGTAGTACCACAAATAATTCAAATAAATTAATGTCATACGATGATACGAACATTCAAAAAATGAGGTAATTTTGATGAATCTCATTGACATATAAAAATGATTTCCGATTAAGGTCATATTTTATAGACATGTTCTATGTTATACTATCTTTCAATCCAACAGTCAATTTTGTAAGACGATTATCCGATAAAGAATTATCGGAGGTGTCATATTTTTAAGTTTGACACTTTGCTGTCATTTGATCTCTCTGTTGGAACAAAATGAGTTTTATTTATAAAACACTCTAAGTTTTGATGATAACAAATGTATTAAATGAACAATTGGTATTACTAATGTTTAAATTAAGTGTGCAGGACAAACTCATATTTATGAAAGAGCACATTTGATTTACGCTCTGAAGGAACTTGTTAAGAGTCTGAAGTATTACACTCTGAAGGAGTTCAGAAGCTCAAAGGAGTTCAGAAGCCTACAACATTCAAAAGATAATTGGTATTAATACTCAAAGCTACGTAGTCAAGTGTCATTCAGAAGACGAAGACGTTTAGAAGCTGAATTACAAAGGACTATCAGAAGCCAAAGAATCAAGACCATCAGACTCCAAGGAATCCAAGTTCATCAGAAGCCAAAGAATTCCAAAGTTCATCAGAAGGCTATGTCACTCTCTATGAAACATTCTAAGCCTAATGACTGTATAAAGGATAACATCACTGCAACGTTCAAATTTATTTTGATCTTATCATCAAGGAGCGTGCTGTACCTTTATTTCTGCAAATGGACAAGCAGAAAAGCATGGACGAAATTGTGAAGCAGAATTGCCTCTTCTAGGTAGAAATTCAAACTCCACAATTCAAGCAAATTGGAAATCCACAGTTGTCCATTTTACAACGGAATTCTACAACATCTTAAATTCTCTCTTCTCTCATATATATATTGAACAAGAAGCATTTGTTGACATCTAATGATCTTAAACGTTTTAAGCATTACGCTATCTTTCAAACTAAGTGAAAAACAAGAAACTGTCTAAGCCTC